>JAFVLL020033089.1:48215-116991 GCA_021397915.2 Tor tambroides
TTCTTAAATTATTATTTAAGTGAAAATATATTTCTCGTATAGGCCTATTTATTCGTTATTATATAGCACCTAGCTTTATTATGTTTTTCTCCGCTCGCAGAAGTGCTGCAGGTGCGTGATGTGATAGCTATGATGATCATGTGAATCCTCATGTCCACTTATTCTTTCTAATTTAATTCAGTTCTAATTTAAAATAATCTTGTCGGTTAACGGTTAATAATCGATTAACAAGCGTCGGTTGTCGGTTAGGAAAAATAACCGAAATGAACATCCCTAAAATAGACTATAATCAACCAAGTAATTTCTTAAGACAACTCACAGAAATCACATTGTGTCTGAGAAGCTACTACATTTGAGTTGAACTTACTTCAAAATGATTAAAAATGCATGTACTATATTCACCATTTTTTATTTGTCATGTGACCTACCTCATAGGATAGTAAAGTGCCCATTGAAAGTAGTCTGTTTTCATCAAGGTACTTTTCGTGTACTGTTTTTCAATTACTATGAAGTCGGACATACAGTACCATTTTTTGCATTCTGTATAGTAGTGAAGTATTTGATTTCAGACACAACTCTACTCTTCTCACAATTTCAAAATGTACGTTCATTCAGAAAAGCATTAAATATTTTAATTATCCAGCTATGCAACATATTCTTAATAGTTTAATTTAATTTAATTTAATTTTTTTTTTGGTTAAACAATATAACCTTCCTTTTAAGTAGCATATTTCATGTATATTAAAATATAACAAATTTATTTATTTATTTATTTATTTATTTTCAGCACCCACTAAAAGACACCAGACTAATACTAGTATTTACAGTATGCGGTTATTTTTATGTATTTATTTAATACTTGTATAAAATGTATACATTTTATTTATCTTATTTCCACTCAAAATGTACAAAACAAAACAGTGGATATGAAAAGCAATGCTGAAACACTATAGTTAGTGAATGTAATCCTCTTGAATTCATGTACAGTTATTTTGAAATGCTTAAACACATCCATGGGCGCTCTTTTAGAAATGCATATATGCGTATGATTTATAAGTTCCACATCCTTACAGGCAATGTTACATTAAAGTTGTTCAATATTAAATGCATTAGTCACAAAAAATGGAATGCTTACCGTTGCACAAAATAAGCTCTTGCAAAGTCAATGTCCACTTCTGTAACAAAAATCATGTCATTTTTTTGTTGCGCACAACATTGCAAACTTGTGAAGTGTTGCTAGGCAGTATCCAGGTAGCATGGAGTGGCTAAAATAGACAAATCTGATTTTAAAGCTTTGAATGAGACTCATGAATGTGGAGGAACTATACTGTTTTTGGTTACACTTTATTTTGCTAGTCCACTTTAGACATTAGACATTCTAAGTAACTGTGCAACTCTATGTTAGCCATCAGTCATTAGAGTATGAGTAGACTATCTGCTTAATATCTCCTAACACTTTATTTTGATGCTCCCTCAACAGTCATTCTGCTGACTATACAATAACTTTGCAAGTACATGTCAACCTATGTTACTGACCCTAGCCTAACAGTTTACTAATACTCTAATGACTGCTAGTTGACATGTAGTTACAAAGTTATTTATAGTTGGTAGAATGTCTAAAGTAGACTAGTGAAATAAAATTGTGTTTTACTTTTAGTGTAACTGTGACATACTGTGAAGCTGTTTTACATGGGATTGATGAGTAGTTTCTATTAGTACAGTATTTAATTTATTCAGCACATGGTGGTTTATGATGTAAAATAGCTATATAAGTGTGTGTATATACATATATGACAAGCTAAAATGACTCTGGCACTGCCATCCTCTTCTAGTTTGAGGTCAGCATGTCCACGATCTGCCCCACACTCAGTTTGTTGCTCTGTTTATTTCTAACGCGATGAGACGGCCGACAGTCGGCTCCCGGAGGCTTAAACAGATCTGTACAAAGACAGGCCGTCTCCACGGGTCCCAGCCACGGCGTCTGGGTGAAGCGGCTCCTCTGCTGGCCCCCGACCAACATGGCGAGCCCATCCACGATGACCCGTGCTGCCGATGATACGCAGGTGAATCTGGAGGGATTGGTGATGTGGCGGGGCGGGCGCAGGGGTTAGAGGCCAGGGGACACCGCAGGGCTCTGTGCGCCACTGATAAGACTTTGTTTGTCTTCCTGTGGATGGTTAGGCCTCAGTCTGCAGCCGAGGAAACGCTGGGACAATAGGTGTGCAGAGCAGCCTGTGACCTCCCTCTCTCCCGCTCTTCCTCTCCCTGTCTCTCCCCCCGTCCCCACCTCACCGTTTCTCTTCCGTCCTTGCCTGTAAAATACTTTCATCACCCTCCCACCCAGCCGGCTGCCTCCAGCCGTCTGACCGCTTCACCAGCAGGATTACAAATTGTGTATTAAAAATTAGACCTTAATCCATAAAAGAACACTTTCATTACTCATAAATAATAAACTTTATAAATAACTACATTTATAAGTACTTTTATAATTTAATGAAAGATTAACTGAAATATAATTTTTTTTTTCTCAATTTCTCATTTTTGTTTAAGCACTAAAATAACTAAAACTAAACTAAAACTTAATAAAACTGTATAGAAGAAAATAATAATAATAATAATAATAATAATAATAATGATAGAAAGACACTTATAATAATATATATTTATTTCAGCTAGTTGGCAAGGCAACATTTCTCATTTTCAATAAAATAACTAAAATAACTAAACCGAAATGAAGTAAAACTTAAAAAAAAAAAAAAAAAAAAAACTAAAGAAAATGACAAACACAATAAAAATGTATTTTATTTCAGGTAGTTGGCAATGCAATATTTCTTATTTTGTTTGGTTTACATTTTAAGTGCTAAAATAAAACTAAATAAATTAAATTAAAATTGAAATGCAACAAATGTTTTATTTAAGCGAGTTGCCAAGGCAAAATTTCTAATTTTCATTTAAAGTATTGAAAGAAATAAAACTAAATAAACTAAAACTTTATAAACAAACAAATAAATAAACAATAAAAAACATAATTACACACTTATTTTATTTCAGCTAGATGGCAAGTCAACAGTTCTCATTTTTGTTTAGCTGAAACTTAAGTACAAAATTAAATAAAAACCAAATAAACAATAAAAATAATTAAAAACAAATAAAATAACAAAAACACAAAACAAAATTACTAAAACTTTATCTAAAATATAATTATATTTAATATTTAATTAAACACATACAAGCATAAATTAATACAACTTTAAAGCAATTAAAAATTATACTAAAATAACAATGTTCAACATCATAACTAGTTCCTGTTAAATGGCCTGAATACAGTGATTCAGAGTCTATAGTGTAGACACACTTTCTGTTTTTGAATGAACTGTTTGACTGACAAATGTACAAGGGATCACCTCTCATTCACACATGTGGTTTGTTTTGCTCCAGATCTGCCTAAAATATGTTCATTTTTAGAAAAACTATGAGCTGTGTTTATTGTCTGAGTATATAAACTGCAAACATGACATACATACTGCTTGAATCTACTGAGGAAACCAATCAGGAGGGTGAAATGCGCTTCCTGCAGATCTATTTTTGCACCGGAAATGTCAGTGAAGGTGTTTTCCACAAAATCCGTGGCGTGTTTTTATGTTTTGCTGTAACCTTAACCGAACTTGAGCCGCTATGACACATAACAGCGCGGCTTCGTTCACGTCACTGCAGCTCCTCAGACGGTCCTCCCAGTCTCTTATTATGTTCTTGACAGGAAACAGACAGCTTTACTGGTAAAGGAGTTATTCTGAAAACGGAAACTGGCCGCAGGTTAAAGAGGATTCTGGCGCCTTTGACCTGTGACGAGACTCAGAGCTGGACATGAGCGTTTCCAGGATGCCAGTTCCTCACACTTTCTTAAAAACATCAGCTTTATCTCAGATGCTCTTGCAGTGACTCAGTTCTTTCGTACAATATCTGCTGTTTTTATGACCTTTAAAAAAAAGAAATTGTTGTGAGGAAAAGTTGACACACAGACTTGAGCAAGATCAGCTTTAAAATTCCCTATCAGTCATCGATTTTGTTGCTGTGTGATTTGAAGGTGAAGCGTGTCATTTATTTGCCATGAGCGGCAGTAAATGGAATTATAAAGTAGTGTTCTCAAATACATTTCCCAACCCCTCAAATGCGAGGTCTATTTGACCAGATGAAATCAATCCCACAGAAGTACATTTAAAATCTGCCATCTTTGCTCATGGCTGCTCAGAGTCAAGTCAGTGGATTACTAATAGCAGGGCTTCTCAAATTTTTTTTGAACCAAAAGCTCCTTTCAAGACCCAAGATGTTTGAGACGCACCAGTCAGAGAAGTTGGTATTACCATATGGGAATTTCTAAGACATATCTTTAGATTATTTTATGCTTTACTAGTAGGCCGATAAATCAATATTGATAAATAAACAAGTTTAAAATATTGATAATAAACTTTTGAGTAATTTTCGATAGAGATGCACCGATACCACTTTTTTCCAGAACAAGTCTGATACCGATACTTTTATTTTTGGTACTTACTGATACCGATACGATACCGATACCTGAATTTTCATTGCAATTGTTATTTTTTTAAAATATTGAGTACAGAACCCCCTGCCCAACTCAATCCGAGCAGCTGAATCCTTAGCTATCTTCAGGAAACGTCTAAAAACACATCTATTCCATCTTTATTTGACCCTCTAACTCTAGCACTTTCTGTTCTAATTCTTTTTTATCTATCTGTCTTCTTTTTATTTAAAAATACCCACACACAGTAGCTTTATTTTTTCCTATTCTATCTACTTGTTTCTTTAAAAAAAACAAACAAACACTAGATTTCTTCTTTTTCTATATTCTATCTGTTTAAAAAAAAAAAACAGAAAAAAACCTTGCTACATATACTGCGTTAGGCTAACCGAGACTTGTCATAGCGCTTGCATATTGTTGCTCTTTTGTTGGTTTTGATTGCTTCTATTGTCCTCATTTGTAAGTCGCTTTGGATAAAAGCGTCTGCTAAATGACTAAATGTAAATTTAACAAATATTTCCTTCTATTACTTTCACACTTAATTATGCCCATTAAAATGTATTGTATACCAGTATCGGTATCTGTGCATCCCTAATTTTCGATATTTAGCCTTCATCTAGAGGATCAGTTGCATATCCCTAAAAACTATCTAAAGATAAACACAGAATTTCAAAGTTCTGCAGCATCTTATTTAACAGAAAATAAAAATAAGTAATTGTTTTATTTTGATTACATTTTAAAGATTGATTAAATTGTACAAGTTGTATAATTTAATTTCATTAGACATCCCTTTTGATGATAAACCTCTAAAAATCTTAAAACAGAAACAATGAAACAAAATTCAGGAGAAAAAAAAAAAAAAACTGGATTCACTGGGCCGTAAATTAAGAAGTCATTTTTATTTCTGTAGTGCTTTGTACAATTCAGATTGTTTTAAATTCAGATTGGTTTAAAGTAGCTTTACAGTGATAAGAAAATAGTAATTCAATGATGCTTATTCAGTGGAGTTTACATTCATTCTCAAGATCTAACAAACATGTGCAATGCATTTCCTTCACTAATAACAGTAAGAAATTAGTACTGTGATAAATATTGATATTTTATGATACAGAAAACATACTGTGCTATTATTCTTGTCCATATGACCCAATACTGGCATTGTATCCTGATTCCAGCAATTTCCCATCTTCACCTGACTTGAGGAAATAAATGATTGTGTTCTCAGTGTGATGATGCTCTTCACTGATGTCTGGACAAGCATCCTGATAGATACTATGATTGATTTGAAGCGTTTTCCCAAAAATCGAAAACGTGAAGCCTTCATTGGAATCCCACAAGCGTGTTTGAGTGCCACGTGACCTTCTCTCTGCTCATAATGCTGGAAATGAAACTCATCTGTTGGTACCTTACTGCTGTGCGTGTGTGTTTTCCAGTCTGAAGCGATTCCTCTGTGAGCCTCTCTGATATTCGTCCAGTCAGCTGAGGCACACACTTGTGTTTGTTGCTTCAGATGAAGGCCCAAGGGTCAAAATGTAAAATGAAGCCTCTCTCTCACATATACAAGGGCAGGGAAAGTAACAAACGAGCTGCCGTGAAAGCGCTGTGATGGATGACGGGGCATTATTTGTGTCTTGGCTCAGAGAAATAGGCCCGATTGGATGTCCGCAGCCTTAAACACTTGGTTGCATGGGAAAGAGCCATAGATGAAACGAGATAAAGCTGCGGCTTATAGCTCATTTAACACAGAAGCGCTTAGTGAAAGCTTTGGCATTTCCGGGTCATCTCTGCGGGTGAGCGTTTACGTCCCATGAGTCTGACTGATGTATGTAAGGGCACTGGGAGAAATAATTCATCTGCTGCTCATCATTATGAACGTCAGCGCTGACGGTCTCTCTGACATCCCATCAGAACAATATAATGAAGATGTATGAAGAAAAATGCATGTGTTTCGTTAGCAGTTCAATGTGGATGGATTTCTCTGCAGAAAACTAGTATTCTTTCATAAGTATGTGGTTTAATATGGCATAAATTAAAGGAATAGCTCACCCCAAAATATAATTCTGTCATCATTTACTCACCCTCATGCGTTCCAAACTTGTATGAGTTTTTTCTTGTGTTGAGCACAAAAGAAGATATTTTGAACAATGTTAACGAAGAGCGGTAAGCAATGAGTTGACGGTAGCCATTGACTTCCATAGTATGAGATACAAATACTATGGAAGTCAATGGCTACCGTCAGCTGTTTGGTTACCAACATTCTTCAGAACATCATCTTTTGTGTTCGACAGAAGAAAGAAACTCATACAGGTTTGGAACGACATGAGGGTGAGTAAATGATGTCAAAATTTTAGGTTTTGGTAAGTCTTTAAGCATTCAGTAACAGAACGATGGTAAGTCATAAAACAAGCAGCAGTGGCACCAAATACACTTATATCCAAATAGATTCTATGTCAAATCAATTGTTTGCAGTTAGTAGGTTCATGTGCTTTGAGTATGTTTATATATTTTTACTGGAAATCAAGACAGAGATGCTCATTAAGAACATGCAGTCAGTGTATTTACAGCGTTTGTCTATTCAAACTGTGCTTACATCTTTGATAAGCCTTGACTTGCTAAGACAAAGCCTGGACTGCCGTCACCATCAGCTTGACGTCTAAACATGGCATTTCCTGTTGTCCTTACAGTTGTTGTAGCTTCCTGTATTTCCTCCCACTCTGTCTGTCCTTTGTGAACGAGCTGAAAGTGTCTGCAGTGTTTTGTTTACCTGGAGAAACAGATATACACAACTGTTTGGAGTTGGTTAGATTTTTTTAATGTTTTTTGAAAGAAGTCTCTTCTGCTCACCAAGGCTGCATTTATTTGATCAAAAATGCAGTAAAAATTGTGAAATATTATTACAGTTTAAAATAGCTGTTTTCTATGTGAATATATGTTAAAATGTTATATATTGCTGTGATCAAAGCTGAATTTTTAGCATCATCACTCCAGTCTTCAGTCACATGATCCTTCAGAAATCATTCTAATATGCTGATTTGCTGCTGAAGAAACATTTTTGATTATTACTTTTAAATCTACTTGAAACTTTTTCTCAGTATTTTAAGCTTCAGTGTACAACAATGATCATTTACTGAAGTCATTACGTGGAATCTGAATCAAAATCATCAGATTCCCTACATTTGTCATCCTTCTGTCAAATGGTGAAAGCCATGAATTCAAAAGAGCAAAGCAGGACAATAGCCATGTTTCAGCATCCTACTGTATCTTTGGTTTACAGCCCATGATATTAGTGCTGATCTGAAATGAGCCTGATTGGGCCTGATTCAGTTCTGCTGCTCTGGAAGTGACATCTGACCTGTGTCTTCCAGAGGAAGGACGTGCTTTATTCTGGAGATGATTTATGAGCTGCTGGCAGTATATTATTATTCTCCAGGGCCGCAGAAGAAGAATATAAATGATTTCATTAACTCACTGGCTTTATTCCTTATTCTGTAGATTCCAGTGCGATCTGTGAGCTGAAGGATGTTCCTGGAAACAGCAATGATTGGATCACCCTGCAGGAAATGCCTCTGGGATGCTGGACGGACTTCACCAGCCAGGACGGGAAAGAAGTCCACATCCTCAAGCTGCTGTCCTCACCTGTAAGTCAGCATGAGCAATGTTGTGCGGCTACATCAGTGTGTACTTTGGTTCTATGAAATGTTAATATTAAATGTACATTTTTTTTGTACTTTTCTTATGGAATAAAAAAATTGTAGTAATCAAAAAGCATTAATTTAATTAATGAAATTTATTAAAAAGTATAACAAAAATGTGTTTGTTAGGGCCCTATGTAATCTGTTTATCTTTTCCCAATTAATTTTTTTCCAAATTTTTTTTCTCCAATTAAATTTTTGATCAAAAAGCATGTCAAATTAATTAAACACTTTATATATAAGAATGTATTACAATTTTAACCAAAATTACATTTTTATGGCATTATGAAATCCCTTTTTTTTTTTTTTTTTTTTTTTTTTTTTTTTTTTTGGGAGAAAATTTTTACTCTTTAAATTTTTCCAGATTCCTTATATGTGTGGATTCTACTTTAATGGTTAAATTAAATTGTATTAATTTCTAATTTCTAATTATAGCATGTCCGATTAATTGAAATAATGAAAGTTCTACAATTTAACAGCAATTTATTAATAGTTTATTAAAAACACATTTTTCAAGGGCCTTATGAATTTTCCAAATTTCATTTTATTTTTCACAAATTCTTATTTTCAGTAATATTTTTTTTCAATTCTTTTTTTAATGGTTTAATTACTTAATAATTATTTAACTATTAAATTGCTAAAGTTTAATTTTTACAGTAATAGGACCTTATGAAATGTTTTTTTTTTGTTTGTTTTTTTCCCAAAAAAATGTGTTGTCTCTTTTAATTATTCTGGATTTATGATTTAATACAAATTGTGATCAAAGGAAGGCATAAAACATTAACAATTCAAATGAACTTTTAAAATGTTTTAAAAGAATATTAAATGATTCCTTTTCATTTTTGGTAAACAAAGTGCTGCACAACAGAAGGTAACTTTTAAAAGTAAAACATGTAAGTAAAATTGGGACTTTTTTTTTTTTTTTACCAATAATTTATATATTTATTATAAGCATAAAAATAATACTTTAATAACAATACAGTCATTTGTACAATAATAATACATTTCTGTCAATTTTTTTCACGTCAAACTACAATTTTTTTTTTTGACGGGTTGTTGTGAAGATGTTTGAGTTTCTGGTGTTGTTGGCTTACCAAGAAAGTCTTGTTGGTGATTGAGAAGCTTTGTTGAAAAACCAACTGACTGTACAGTCATCATAGTTGAATTAATCATAGTTTACTCAAATCTGCCAGCACAATGAATACCAGATGACTGGCACTCCAGGATTTCCCATGTTACAGTCGATCTGATTTGAGCAGAAACGCCTCAATCGGCTGGAGGTCAGTCCAGTTTCTCCACATGTGGTTGAGAAAGACCAACACAGACCATTAGTGATGACACAACACTCTCCCGTCCCGGCCAAAGCAGCGCGCGTTTGTGCGTCAACATCAGCTTTTTTGTGCTTGTTTACTCTTTAAAGGCACTTGTGTCGATTAGATGATTAATTATCAGCATCTGACTGCTTGAGAGTAAATGCTTCACAGCGTGAAGATGCTGAGAGTGATTTTGGGATGATTACACTGGAGACATGGATGTTTCTTCATCTGTGCTGGATGAGGGAATGAATCACAGGCCGTGAGAGCTGTGGAAATGTCCTGTCCTTTCACTTAAGCAGGGAATTCAACATGTTGAGTTTTCACATGGTTTGCAGGAGAAAGACAAACATCTCTGCTGTTCTGCAGTGCTGGTTGGAGAAGCAGCTTGACGCATTTGGGTCCATTATTTTTCTCTTGAGGAATTTTGCAGAAAGCTGGTCCAGAGCGCAGAGAGAATGTGTTGCTTTTGTGTTTTCAGTGTTGAAAGCAGGCTGTTTTATTAAAGAAAATTCTTGGTTCAAACATGCTGCATTACAAACCAACTGATAATGGATCTGCAAACCACCAAAAGCCAAAACTGACTGAAACGGCAAACCTTGTGAAAAAGAAGTGCACTTGAAGGGGAGGAGAAGCGATGCCACTGGCTCACAGTTGGTGCAGGGCTAAGTACCTGTAAAGGCCTCATCGTATTTTGCATATATTCTTTTAAAGTTTATTATTTTCATAACAAGAACTCTTTTTAAAACCATGCATACGTCTTTTTCACAAGTCTATATCAGCTTCTCTTTCCACCTAGTTTCCACCTCTCTGGTTAGAGGCAGATGCGTTTCATCAAAACAAACACAGTTTAATGTCCAAAATGTGTCACTGGCATCATCATTATCAGTTTATAGGCCCAGAATCATTTACTCTCCCTAATGTTCTTTTAACCCCAAATGAGTTCCTTAGCAAATTGTGAGAGAATTGCCATTTTTGTGTGAACTTTGCCTTTAAAGCACAAACCCACACACAGAAACAGGGGGCGGAGTGAAGTGGGTTGAACGGCAGTGGGCGGAGCTTCAGGCTTCATTGATGTCACTGTCTGGCAGCGCTCCGGTCACGCTGGCCGAGAGCCAAGTCTGGGATCCTGGAGCCGACCCGGGTCGAGAGCAGAGCCGAAGAATAACGGGAAGCTGTTATGCATCAGCAAAGCCCTGAAAAAGTGCTCTTGAGAAAAAAAATGAGCAAAAGGAAAACAATTGTATCTTGAAAGTACAGGAACAAAAATAGCAGGGGCGAGTGATCAGGCACCGCGGTGGACATTGTTTGACCCAAACGGAGTGAGGTGGACAGCGATGGATTATGGGAGGTCTGCGTTTCTGTAAACACCATTGAGGATTGCTGCAAATTATTAACATGACTGGATTGTTTCCTTCAGCACGCAGTTTCCATATTAAATATAGAAGGCGCGTCAGCGGATGCCAACACGAGACGCGGAAATCAAAATAAAGCCTTTTGCAATGAAAATGCACCTTGCAACACAGATTCACAATCATGATTTATATGAGTCACACAGAGCACCAATTAACCATTATTATAAATATACATTACACCATTCAAAGGTTTTATTGAATGGTGCAATGTATTTTTTTAATTAAACTTGTTCATTTTTAATAGAAGCTTACTTTTATTCATTATTAAATTGATCAAAAGTGACAGTAAAGACATTTGTTACAAAACTTTCTATTCATCAAAAAATCTTGAAAAATAAAATGTATCACAGTTTCCATGGCAGCACAACTGTTTTCAACATTCATAATAATCAGGAATGTCTCTTGAGCAGCAAATCAGCATATTAGAATGATTTCTGAAGGATCATGTGACACTGAAGACTGGCATAATGATGCTGAAAATTCAGCTTTGCATCACAATAATAAATTACATTTTAACATATATTCACATAGAAAACAGTTATTTTCAGTTGTAATAATATTTCACAATTTTTACAGTTTTTACTGTATTTTTGAGCACATGAATGCAGCCATGGAGAGAGAAGAGACTTCTTTATACGTTTATATTTAATATACATTTATACTGAGAAAACTAACAATATTATAAATATATGCAAAGAAGTATCTGTTTCTATCCAGTTGACACTGCATTTACTGTATTTACATCAGAGTACTTTTTAGATGTTTAAAATCTCAAAAGAAACAAAGCTACAGCTGTCAATAGAATACCATAATTAATCTATTATTATTATTATTAATTATTATTACATAACTATTGTGCATTTTTAAATTCAGTAAATTTGAACTTATTTTTTTTAAACACTATTTTTAATTCTTTCTCTGAACTTTTTCACAGACCACCTAGCATCATCTAGCGACGCCTGTCTAGGATATAGAATTGAGCTATTAAGAGTGATGGAAATCATATTGGTAATTTTCTGTCATACGGGCATTTACCCAAACAAAGTGTGATTCTCACTTCTCCTCTGAAGGCCTACAGACACTGGTCTCTGATCAGCAGAGGAAATGAAAGACGCCTCTAACACCCATTCTTTTGTATTTGCTTCTTTGTGCTCATGGACGTCTGACAACTCGCCTCCAGTGAGACTAATTAATGTTTGTCAATCTCACACTCACTGATGATGTTTCATAGACACACTCTACATACAGTAGTTAAAACCTGGCTAGGAAAAACCGGGATTTTTGGGAGCGTTTGAACAGGAATCATGTGCTGTTGAACTAAAGCGATCACTGCTTGCTTTATTCTGATGAGACTTTAAAACGTTATACACATTTGTAACATTTAACACAAATATTTTGTGATATTACACTGTAAATGTTTGTTTTAAAAAAAAAAAAGGGTAGCTGTGCTTGCCAGAACAGAACAATACGTCAGCAATATTATAGGTTTTATAGATCAAACTTAAATTTGCATTAAAACCTTTTTTTTGATTAACTGATATAATATACCAACCTACTGAATTAATAAAATCTGTTTTGTACCTTTACAATATACTAACAACCATTAAAAATCACAGACTGTAATGAGAACGACACATGATGAACATTAGTATTACTGCATTTCTTCACAAAACATTTACAGTTTCTAGCCAAACGTTTGCTTTTGTTCATAATACTTTTGCATTCTCTCAAAAAATATTGTGTTTGTAAAACAAAACATTTTACATTCTTTCACAGAAGTATTGCGTTTACTCACACTATATATATATATATATATATATATATATATATATACAGTTGCACACAATGTCATACAAATACGAAACACCCCAAATGACACTACAATAATGCAATAAACATTCATTTAACAACATAAAATGTTATACAAAACCCCAATAAACATAACTGATAACAAAGAAAGAAAGAAAGAAAGAAAAAACTAAGAAGAATTATTTCAATGAAAAACCTTTAAATGTAAAGTGTCACACAGAATTCTGGGAATGTCATTTTACATTTTTCCATATAAACTTCCAAAAAATCCTGTACAGTATTTTACTGTAAAATCTTGACACATGCAAAGACAATACAGGACAAAGAGAAGAACCAAAATGAGGCCTTGATGAGAAGCTAAACAAGACACACGTGAACTTAATCAATAAACCAACGGACAACCATAAACAATCTAGCAACGCGAACAAAGAGAACAGGAACTAAACAACAGGAAGAAAACATGGGAACCAAAGTAAACGCAGCATAAGAGCCCACAAACAAAACATAAACATTACCATATTGGGGAAAGTTACTTTTAAAAGTAATGCATTACAATATTACGTTACATAAAAATTACCTAATTGCATTACTTAATTTCTTTTTATAGAAAGTAATCCATTGTTACTTTTGTATTACTTTTTGTCACCTGGGCTGGGCTTGCTTATTTTTTTTTTATTTTTAAAAAAAATTTTTAATAATAAAAAATCCAATAGTTATATTTTTGGCAACTGTAAAGGCCCTTTCACAACAAAAGTGAAATTAATAAGCCTCAGGCTGAAGGAAGTGCCTAAGCAACTCCTGTTTTCTCTTAACATGGGGAGAGGAGAGATGTCAGTCAATAAATGGGAAAACAAAGTAACTAACTTTACTTTATTGAAAAAAGCAACTCAGGTATTTCTTTGGAAATGTAATAGTAATGAGTTACTTTAAAGGTCTTTGCACAAATTTTCGTCCAAAATTTTAACACGTTAAAAAATAAATACGACCACATGTTGTGTCAATCACGTTTACACACTGCCTCCGTAACTTTTGTCCATCATAAAAAAAATTCAGATTGGGTTCGATTTTCGGCATTTTTCGCATCTGTAGCAAGCATTTTGACTCAGTGTGCAAGGTTTCTGTGCATGACGATGATGAATGCGAAAAAACACATACGAAAATTTCAGACTCAGTGTGCAAAAACCTTTACTTGGAAAAGTAATCTGATTACGTAACTTGCATTACGTGTAATGTGTTACCGCTAACACTGACCATTACACACGTATTTCTTATATCAGATTAGTACCAGCATGGAATTACACACGCACGCACGCACGCACACACAGAGTTTGTCCTTTATTAGCCACAGCATGTGTCGAGTCAAGTGCAACGGAGAGTGCGTGTTAACCATGAAACACCGCTGGACTGACCGTCGAGAGCCTTGATTAGCTCAGCGGTGGGACGGCGTGGCGCCGAGCTCTTTCTGTACATCTGCGACCAGCAGGGGGCGAATCCTTGTGGAAACCCTGCAGGCGAACATGGCATGCCAGCGACTGATCGATTGAATAAAAGCCATGAAGAAACAATGAGTGCCTCTGCTCCGCTCTGGTCGGCTGCTTCAAGCAGAACACTAAGATGCTGAAAGTCCAGATGACAGGCGGGTCAACGTATTATGATCTGAAAGCTTCACTTTTAACTGCACGTCTGTCTTAATTATGCTTTGAAACAGGTGGAGTCTCTCTGAAGTGTTAGAAGATCAGTAGAAGCCAGCATGAGCCTCCTATCAGCAGTTGCACTTGTCATAGGAACACACACTTCTTTTATGATTAGTTTTTGGTCTCTATTCTTACTTGAGGTAGTACAGAGCTCCAAAAAGAGACATTGTGATGGAAAAAAAATGAGATGGGGAAAAAATTTTATAAACTCTTTTTTTTTTTTCATTCACTAGCAAAAATGATAGCGTTCCATCAAGCATTCTCTCGTAGAAGTGTTAATTTTTTTTTTTTTTGCAAAACATTTCCATTCTCTTGCAAAACTATTATGTTTGTACACAAAACATTTGCATTCTCTTGCAGAAGTACTGCATTTGTAAAACATTTGCGTTCACTTGAGAAATTTTCCATTTATTTAAAGCGTATTTTAATGCGGCATTATTTTATATTCAACGCATATAAACAGAATTTAGACACTTACAGCATTAAATCAGTTTTTTTTAACACATTTTTAATGCATTTATGCAACCCATTAAATATTTGATGAATACACATAAAACATCCAGACATTTAACTCAATGAAGTAAGGAAATAAAAAAAAATAATTGCCATACTAACAATGGTGTAATAATTGCCCATGCACCATTAAATTGGATGTGGACCAATTGAACAGTCGTTTTCAAATCAATATCCAGGTTGTACATTGATTGTGGTCTGTGTTCTGAATGAAATACTAGCATACTGCTTACTGCATGCAAACATTTTTACCTTTAAATGGAAGTATGTTGCGTCAGTGTAACATGATCTCATTATGTTGCATCGTTTTATTCAGACAGTGGCGTCCAGTTATCATCTCACAAATAGGCAGGGTCTTTGGCATTGTTAATACATTTTTGTGTAAAAATGTCAATATGAGTCATATGCTGTTCTGACCACAGCCTAGGTTTGATTGCAGGTCATTTTTGTCGACCTGTCTCTTCTGCTGTGTGTTTCAGGTCAGTGGCCTGTTGGAAGTGATTTTGTGCATTGCATCATATTTCGCCTAAGGGTTTAGCTGTAATTAGCCTATCTTTTCCTGTGCTCATGAATCTCCAGAGCTTGACACTCCCAACATGCTCCACTGTAAGGATGGTTCTCAGCGCTCAGAGTGGTTGGTTTGTACCACACATGACATGTTGCACTGGGGTTCAGTGCGGGTCTCATCAGTCCACCTCTATAGGGTCTCATGTGGTCACTGTGTCCAGCTTGCTGTTGGGAAATTCCAGCTGTTGCTTGTGTTTTTCAGTCAGATTTATGAAGTGTGTGTGTGTGTGTGCGTGCTGCTGTTGTCTCATGCAGTTTCTCCATCTCTGGCACCAAGGACTGCAGGTCTTGCTGAGATCTCGTACTGTGGATCTTGTTGACTGGAGTCTCAGTTTTAGACTACTACTACTTTTCAGCTTTTCCCTTATGAAAAATAAGCGTGCTTAATTGTAATCAGTGTGCACTTGTACTGTACTTAAAATCTTAAGATCCTATTTAAAAAACGGTACTTTTATATAATATTCAATTATTGAAATAAAAGGCAACTAAAGAGAGACACACTTAAGTACACATTTAAAAAGTGCACTTTGTGATGCTATCAAAATAAAAGTTTTACTTGAAAGATTATTAAAATATAATTAATTAATGTAATTTATAAGTACACTTAATGTTGCCTAACATACTAAAGCACATGTAAAGTATTTGATTATAATTTACTTGGATGTATTCAATGTTACATTTAAAGTTAATATTTTAAATGTGCTAAATTGCAAATTCATCATTACAAATGTGTAATTGCAAGTATATTTAAATAATATATAATATACAAGTTTCAGTAGAAGTGACATTAGTTTATTATAAATGTTTGTCAGTACATTCAGCAGTACACTTTAATCGTATTTCAAAGACAATAGAGGTAATTATGAAATTACATATAAAGTATTTAAGTCCTACTTAAGTGGGTCAAACAAATCACTCTAAATTTCAGCTATTTGCATTTAATACAATTTAAAACTATAATCAACCTGGTCTCATGACTAAAACGTACCTCTGGGAACTTTTTCGCGAGATGCGAAATACGTACCAATAAGTACATATCACTGCAGTTTCCAACAGAAATGAACACCAGAGGCGGTATAACACACGTTTTCGTACACAGTTATGATTACAGCTCCATATGTTTCGTTTTCCGGACATAACAAGCTTGCTCGGTAGCTCAGCCAGCACGGAATTGGACTTAGGATGCGGAATACTGTCAAAAACATGACTCACGATGAAAGAGCTGAAAGATGACTGATCGAAAAACAAGCTAAAACGGCTTGCTTTTGCTCATACTATCGGGTAAGTTTAGGTGTAGTGCAGATGGTACATTATTTTAAAACGTCACGGAGCATTAGACTTTAGCCACTCAATGGACGTTTCAAGTCAGAACTCCGGTGACACCTACAAAACCAACGTCACTTAAAACGTACCATATATACGTTCATCTGTTCCGGGAAAAAAAACGAACACTCGAATATGTCACGAAATGTACATGGCGGTACGTATTTTGCATCTTGCGAAAAAGTTCCCAGGGGTACATTTTCATCATGAGACCAGGTTGACTATAATACACTTTAATTTATTTGCAATTAACATGCAATTAAAAAACAGTTTTTTATTTATGTGATAAGTACTCTTTTAAAAAGTATGCTAAAGTGTACTTATTTTTATGGCAGATTCAGCTGCAGTGTTTTTTCCCCAACAGAGGCTTTTCTTGTGTTGCCCTTTCAAACAGGTCAGATTTATGAAGCATGTATTATTGATGTTTCATACACAGTTTCTCCATCTCCATCAGGAGACTGGAGCTCTTTAACACTGCCGTAGGTCTCATGGTGAGGACTCTCAGTTGCTCTTAGCTTTGGAGCAGTTCTGGGCAAATTCACAGTGTTTCTCAAAATCTGCAGTTTGGAGGAAGACTTGGACATTTTTCTTTATATTTGAAAAGTTTCTTGGTGTTGTGCACAGATGGTGTTTATTATTGCATGCTCTGTAAACACGTTGATGCTAATCTACTAATAAAGTAGGTGGTCCAAAGCAACAAGGTCATTACGATCATTGTTGTTCTTGTTTGTAAATGACTTTTATAAATGTCTGGCTTGTTTTAAACTTTGACGTTTTAGATGAACTCACCTTCTCCAGGGAGCAGTTAGTGGTTCTCATTTACTCAGACTTCGATCCAACTCTGCTCTGGTCTAGCGATGAGGAAGGATACATGTGGGAATGTTGACATTGTGTGAGATTACGAGTAGATTTGCTCCCAGTATGAGCTGGTCCGGGTTTGGCTCGGCCCTCTGATTTACTCCAGATGGACGTTCTTTCTCTAGATTAACACAGTAGTTGCTCTGAAATCCTGAGAGACAGATTTCACCATCTGAGTGTTGCTCAACTCAAAATATATTGTTTCGATCATTAATATGATCTGATTCAACAAATGGTTTACTGTAATTCTTGCTGGACAGCGTGTTTGTGCATTAAAGGAGTAGTTCACCCAAAAATGAAATGTAGCATTCCATAACTTGCTCACCAATGGATCCTCTGCAGTGAACGGGTGCCATCAGAATGACCACCAAACAGTTGATAAAAACATCACAATAATCCACAAGTCATCCACACCACTGCACTCCATCAATTAAAGTCTTTTGAAGCCAAAAGCTGCATGTTTGTGAGAAACATATCATCGTTAAGACATTTTAACTTCAAATGAGTCTTCTATCCATAATAACGCTTCCTTCAGTTAAAATGTCATCTGGTCTGAATCAGGAGAGAAATATGAACAGATCAAGCACCATTTACAAGCCAAAACAGTCCAAAACAAATATGTGGGTGGATTTGAGAACAACAAGTGATGGACTTTTTCACTGGAGGAAGCGATATTATGGATAATGGACTTGTGTTTTAGCAATGGTTTGAAGTTAGGAGTGTTGATCACTTGTGGATTATTGTGATGTTTTTATCAGCTGTTTGGACTCTCATTCTGAGATCCATGGAGGATCCATTGGTGAGCAAGTGATGGAATACTACATTTCTCTAAATCTGACAAAGAAACAAACTAATCTACATCTTGGATGGCCTGAGGGTTTGCACATTTTTAGCACATTTTCATTTTTGGGTGAACTATTCCTTTAAGGAGTGATAAAGTTCACAGTGGGCTGAGGTTCAGGCTTGTAGAGTCAGATGTCGATGGTACAGACACCGAACACACTGTTTATTCCTCCATGAAACTTTCATGGCTGCCCTCCTCTTATGGTCTTGTCGATATACTTGTTGCAGGAGAGCATGATAGAGATTTCTGCAGAAAGTTTTTCTCAAACCTCACTGAAGCGCCGGCAGCAGTCGATGTGCTGTCTGTGAGATCTCTGTGTTCACTGGGTCACTTGTGTTGGGTCACAGGGTTAACTAAAAAAAAACCCTCTTCTTCATTTATTAATCTGTTTCAGTCACTGATTAGTTGTATCGTATAATGATTCAGGATATACTCTATATGTAGTGTGCATGATAACATGGTAACAATTCATACTGAATGTGAGGGAAATTTTATTATTATTTGCTTTGCTCCACTAAAGATTGTTGTTTAAACTGTCGAAATGCTTCATTAGTATAGTGTTATTTTGATGTGCTAAAAGACCAACAGGAAATGTTGACTATGTGTGTGCAGACATGTGAGAGACTGAAAATTCTTAGAAATTCATTTGCATTAAATACTTAGAAAGTACGTCCCCTAGAAATTCTAGGGTACGTAGTTGGAAACCTTAAATGGACACATTTGTTGAAAATGCATTATGATTGGATGAGATAGAAGCATCCTGATTTGATTGGGGTATAAATGCTGAGTCAATATATTTTCCTGTTTGTCACACTCTGCAAGCAGCATGAATGACTGTTATGACTGTAGACCTTCTCTTGCAAGAAAATAAATATTCAATAGACTTGTCTCATACCTTTGAAATGGAAAATTGCCACAACACTGAAAAAATGAAATAATATTAATTAAAACTACATTACATCAGTTATGTCTTCTAAGTCATTTCATTTTAATTCTACTTTAAATTTAAATTATATTAAATTCTAATTATAATGAAATTTTCAATTTAAAAAGTATTCCCAATCCAGTCCTGAATGACTCACCAGCTGCAGGGTGCAAAATAATAAAAACATGTCATTGTGACATTTTCAGCATTTTGAAAAATATATGCATATATATATTGATTCAAAAGTGTCCAACATATAAAGAAAGTCTTGCTGCATTCTTCTAGAAACATTGTTTATGCATCATTAATACCACGCAGTATATTTTTGTCAGTAGTGTGCATTATTATTGGTTGACTGTCACTTTGAAGCTTTCTCTCAAACTTTTTTACAACGTTTTTGTCCTTTGATGAGATGAACGCTGTGTTTTTGCACAGCATAATGAATAATAAAATCTAAAAACATTGGAAAAACAGCTCAATTTTATTCAGACTCAAACTAAGCAGAAATATGCAGTTTGCTGCAAATGCTGATATTTATATGAACAAAAAATAAGATGAAATGCTTGTAACGTGAACCAGTGAGATCTTTATCAAAGTGTAGCAGATACTTACATAAAATGGTATAAATATCAACCGTCATTCTAGATCTAAGATGATATTTAAATTCTTAGTTTGAAGATCAAAACATAATGCAATGCAGTCCAGTGATGATTGAGAGATGAACAAATAACCATTCCTCAAAAGATCTGAGGTGTTTTGGAGGCTTGGGAAGATCATTCCTCCACTGAGGAACAGTGAAAGTAAAGTTTCTGGAAACAAACGTTCCTCAAAAGCCTGATGATCATATTTGAGACTCACTGATTTAAAAAAAAAAATTATATCTGAATAATTAAGTAAAGCCAAGCTGATTCAGTCCAGTAAGTGTTCATCTGGAAATATTAATAAAAGTTATTCTTACGTTTACTTTATAAAAAAATCAGTAAAGATTTAAAGCATGAGACGAAGGTGTATGTTTGTACAATTATAGTAAAAGACCTTTTATTTGTTAAAAAAGTCTAAACTATCAATCAGACAACAGAAGGAACAGACAGAAAAGTTTTGATCATGCTGATCATCTGAAGCCCTTAGAAGTTCATTTGTCAAATATGATACAGTAGCTTTGTAGGGTTAAAACTGATGGGTCTATTTAAGTCTTAATGTGGATCTCAGCTCGCAGCTTTACTGTACTTGCACACTTTAATTTAAGGTCGAATTCTCGTCATTGACAAACCATTAACTACAACTTTTGCCTCAGTAAACTCTTAATTTGCTGCTTATTAATAGTTAGTAAGGTAGTTGTTAAGTTTAGGCATTAGGTAGGATTAGGGATGTAGAATAATGGTCATGCAGAATATGTGCTTTATAAGTACTAATGAACAGCCAATATGTTAATATTAGGCATGCTAATAAGCAACTAGTTAATAGTGAGAACTGGATCTGATTCTAAAGTGTTACCGCTTTACTTATGTAGTGGAGACTCCTATACTGAATGACAAAGCAACCTTATAAAATTCATACACTTGTGTAAGTGCATACTGGTATAGTGTGTAATTTGTGCACAACTTTAGTTAAGTTTTAAACTGTGTTACCACAGTAAAAAAGGAAACATGAGGTAAAACGCGGGCAGGAGCAGCAGCTGGACTTCCACACCATACTTCAGCGCGTCTGTATGTCTGCAAAACAACAGCGGCACTGCCAGACCAGCACAAATGTTTAGGGTGCGTGATTTCTGCGCTTCCTAATCACAGGAAAAGTGCCTGTGGGAATTTCTGCCGCCTGGATCAGATTGTGTCTCATTTACTCCAGCTATATGCTGCTGTATGCCAGCAGATCTAAAACCCACCACTTTGCACATTTTCTACGTCTTCCTTATTTACACACCCGATCCTGATCATCAGCTTGTTAAGAAAGAGCTGCATGAACTGAACCGGATAAAAAACTTGTGAAATGTGCGGTGCTGTGGATCACTGGATTGAATCGCTGAATTGTGCTTTTCTCTGTAGCTGTAGTTTGAGTAATGCTCTTTCCTATTCACAATCACCCAGTACACTTAAGATTAGTATAGTTATTCCAGCATTTTCTGAGGAGTGTTGTTTGTCCATGCAGAAGTCATCCTCACAGTGCTATGGTTTTGTGAGTGGTTGCTAAGGCATTGCTAGGGGGTTGCTGTTGTGTATGAAAATAAATATGTATAAATTTATTGTTGATAGGTATTTACAATATATTTATGTAAATGTAGTTTTAATAAATGTAAAAAAAAAAAAATCAGAATACATTTTTGGGTGTTTTTGTACAACATATACAGTATGTATATATAGAGAGAAAATTGAAAAGCAAGAATAGAAAATTAGTTGTTTTAAATGTAAATGTTTTAAATGTATTTTTAATGAGTGTGTGTGTGTGTGTGTGTGGAAACCACATTTCAGCAAGAAAAAGTTGTTTTCAGTCAATACGTTGTTTTGTCAGTACATCAGCACTACATTTTTATTTATTTCATTTATTAATTTAAAATACATGTGTTGTAATTTGTTTTTCATGAATGTAAATTCTTTTTTTATGATATAAATTTTTGACCATTTTGTGTGTATATGTGTATGTATGTATGTATGGGTATATGTGTGTGTGTGTATATATATATATATATATATATATATATATATATATATATATATATATATATATATATATAAAATACACACACACACACTACATTTCAGCAAGAATAAAAAAAAAAGTTGTTCTTTTCCCGTTGACAGACATTTTATGTATTTATGTATTATATATTTAAAGCTACAAGCAGATGATATTTTTAATTTTGAAGATATACTGTGCTGTTTACAACATAAAGCCTATTTGCAACTGGTAAAAAAATCAGCCCGATCTCACGGCAGTTCGTACATATTTTACGAGGTGGCTAATTCGTACGAATTCGTACGACCTCACTTGTACAAATTCATATGATTTTTGCGAAATCGTACTTATATTATGAGTTGCCAGTTCGTATGAATTTGTACGAATGACCTACACCTAACCCCGCCCCTAAACCTACCCATCACTGGGGTTTAGACAAATCGTACTAAATCGTACAAGTGAGGTCATACGAATTCGTACGAATTAGCCACCTCGTAAAATACGTACGAATTGCCGTGAGATAGCTTTGAAAAAAATATATTTTGTCAGAAAGAACATTTTTTTTTTTTGTAACAAATGAGCTTAAACTTTGAAAACTTCCATTCTTGTATTTTCACAGGGAAAACTCACAATATTAGACCTCTTCATAACCGCGGCAAACCCATCTGTGGTGATCATTACCTCCAGCAGTGCCTCCACCATCCTGCTTCATGACAATCCCACAGTGAACATCTATGTAAGTACCAATGCATTCGGTGTTTTCATTTGTAAATCCCGCCAGAGTTAGCTAAAAATAACACGTTGCACATGCAAAGGATTCATCCAGATATACATTTGTTGACGAGCTGCCAGCACAAAGACGCTTGCATCCACATCTTTATATTTAACAGTGGAACAAATGGTGTGTCGTGTGGGAGCCGTTGGCAGGTGTCTGACAATAAAAGCAGCTACAGCTGCACACTTTCAGCTCCGTTTTGAGAGGCAATTAACCTTGTTTGTTTAGCCCATGACACCATGAGAATTTGCAAACAGACTTAACTAGTGTCGAATGTGGATGTGCCAGAGCTCTCGAAACAAAACAACCCAGTATGACACAAGCAGCGCTGCTCCATGATTTGTTTTCTTCAATTTGTTCTTTCCACCGCTGAACCTTGTTAACCTTTATTAGATTGCTGTGGAACAATGTGTATTGGAACTGCAGCACAAACCGAAAGGGAGCGAACGTTTATTTCCTTGCAAGGAGGGAAAATTCAGCTCCGCCCCAATTGTGACTGAATCCAGACTATGAGATATTAAAAATGCAGTGTGTTATGATGGGAGAATTTGATGGCCTGGGGGAGACATGCGATGTCTTGAGTCTGGAGAAACAGCATGTGGTGTTCTTGACCGCTCTTATCAATAGACGCGGTCAGGCCGGGCAGAGAAACACTCCCGACCATTTCCAAAACCAGCCTGAATCCATCACAACCTGTTCGCTCAGTGTCTCTGAAACAACTTGACAGGCAGAGAACAAGAAAATTGTAGGTTGTACAATTTATAGCACATCAACGCTGCTTTTCAATGTTTACTTAAGCACAAATCTCTTTCCAGTAGAATCAATATCACATTAATGATACACTGAATATTGTCATCATTTATCGCATTATTGTTATTCATATATCACAAAAAATACTACTGTATTTTCTTGTAACAGTTGACAGCCAAAACAAAAATTCTGATAGATTGTGTGCAAAAATGAAATGACTTTAAAATATAACTATTGCTCATGATATTGGAATTTTTGAGCTATTTTTGAATTGTCTATACATCACTGTTCAAGTTGTTTTTCTCTCTTCTGCTCACAAAGGCTCCATTTATTTGATCAAAAATACAGTAAAAATTGTGATATATTATTACAATATATAATAGAGGTTTCTACATGAATATCTGTTAAAATATTTAAAAAAAAAATCAGCAGTCTTCAGTGTCACATGATCTTTCAGAAATCATTCTAATATGCTGATTTAATGCTCAAGAAATATTTCTGATTATTATCAGTGTTGAAAGCAGTTGTGCTGCTAATTATATTTGTGGAAACCATGATACGTTTTAATAATCAGAAATCTTTTGGAAAGTTCAAAAGAACAGCATTTATTTGAAATAGAAATCTTTTGTAACATTATAAATGTCTTTACTGTCACTTTAGATCAATTTAATTCTTCCCTGCTTAATAAAAGTATTTCTTTTTAAATTAAAACAAACAAAAAATAAACATTAAAATAATCTTACTGACCCTACATTTTGCTCATAAAACTGTGAGAGTCAAACTGCAGTTCTTACAATTTATTTAAAATATTATGCTGCAGTGATAAAGTTTTGACTATTTACTTGAATTTTCTCACTTGGTGAATGTTAATTTTGGACCTTGGCGTCAAGTTTCAGTATTAGATCCAAAGCAGTGCAGAATGAAATATTATTCCCTCTTCTCCCAGCATATGCAGTGAAATATTTATTCCAGGCCTGACATATTCTGATGTCTGTTCACTGCATCATATGCATCTGCAGCATGAGAGATGCTCTTTTGATGGAGACAGACATTGCATGTTTTTGTTCTCCGTTTATCTCTTACATTCTGAAGCTACTAACCTGATGACATGAACAGGCTGCTCTGAAAGCCAGAGAAAATATTATATACATTATAAAATATATATATATATATAAATTGTAAGTGCCTGTTTTGTTGATGAAACTTCTCTCCATCTATGAGTCTTTCTCTCTGTGAGCTGTGATGATTCTGTTTCTTCCTGTCATCTGTTCAGCACAAACCTTCAGTGGATTTCAATCCAGTCATAATTGTCTGGGACGCCACATATGTCCTCATTTTGAGCCAATCAGCTGAGTCGTAAATGTCATGTGACTGAAAACTTTGCTTAAGGTGCAAATACCAATTTAAAAAATCATAATTGTCTACATTTTCTTTGTGCAGAACATTGTTTCTTATTTTTTTCTGTTGATTTGTGGGTGAAGTGTGACCTGATGGTCTGTTCTTGAGATTCAGCATCACATCACACGTTTCTGTTTGTTTCACTGGAGTGCCTCTTGATTTTGCTTGCTCTCGGTCAAGCTGCTTCCTGAGGTTTTGATGCGTCACATCACTCATCCAAGACAAATGCCCATCAATCTACAGACGCCTCATTGTGCTTCAGATGAGCTTGTGTCTACATGCCTTCCTGTCTCTGTATTTCCATCCAATACACATGAAAGAGTCCAATCAGCCGGAGGTCTCGCTTCGGTAAAATCCACTGACTCCCTCCCACTTCATAAACACAGAGATGGTCATTTGTACGCTGCACATTGTATATACTGCATAGTTTTGCTGACTTGAATACGATCAGTTGTGTGTATATTGACTATTTCACAATGGCTCGGAATGTGGCTCATCCAATCAGAATTAAGAATTTTATAAATGAGTGAATTGATTGGGCTGCAAGTAGTCACATGATATTCAGACCAGCAGCATGACTTTAAACATGATTTATATAGTAAACATGGATTTATATTATAAACAACTTACATTTCTGACAGAAGTTGACCAGTTAGCTTGTGTATTTCTTTCCTGTCTACTATAAGTAGTCCAAAAGAAGGCAAAAACTGCAGGTTTTACTGAAGCTGTTTTTGCACTGATGTCAGACTTATCAATTATTTGTTATGAATAATCTCAGCTTAATATTTGTGTTGGTCAAGTTCCAAATGAACAGGGAAAATAAATAAGATGAAGCATTTAATTCAATGTACAAAAAGCCCAATTACCATTTTAGTTGCTATATAAAGTATGAATTACCATTAAAATAACTGATGATATAAAATCACTCATAGGCTCATTTAATATTTTGATCAGCACTCACCCTTATCTGCACACTTTGAAGGTGACTTTTTCTTTGCATGTAAGGTTCATCATAATTATGTGACGATTTGAAAACTTGTGAGCAATGCTAAAGGTACAACTGTCCTAGAATTTGTGTCTGCATAATATAGAGCTCTGGCTATAAATCATGCTTCATAAATATAGCAAGGTTGTTGCCTTGGCGTCATACAAATGTGTTTGTTTATATTCTGATTTCCATATCAGCTATTCTTATTCCATTGTAATGCTGTACTGTACATTTATTATGTTGTGCTTATGCTGTACACACACACACACACACACACACACACACACACGTTTGTTTTTGTGGTTTACGGGGACTCTCCATAGGCGTTTATACCGTACAAACTGTATGGGCTATTGCCCTACACCAACCCTACACCTAAACCTACCCCTTGCAGGAAACTTTGTGCATTTTTAGATTTTCAAAAAAACACCATTTAGTATGTTTTTTAAGCCTTTTGAGTTATGGGGACATAGGCAGTGTCCTCATAAACCACCTTCAAATTGTAATACCTCTGTCATACCCATATCATTAAACAAATTTTGTCCCCGTAAACCACAAAAACCAGTACACACACACACACACACACACACACACACACACACACACACACACAAATAAATTAAAAGAAGTCTCTTCTGCTCACCAAGACTGAATTTATTCGATCAAAATACAGTAAAAACAGTGAAATATTATTACAATATAAAATAGCTGTTTTCTTTGTAAATATATGTTAAAATGTAATTTACTGCTGATCAAAGCTGAATTTTCAGCATCATTACTCCAGTCTTCAGTGTCACATGATCCTTCAGAAATCATTCTAATATGCTGATTTGCTGCTTAAGAAACATTTCTGATTATTATCAATGTTGAAAACAGTTGTGATGCTGATTATTTTTGTGGAAACTGTGATGCATTTTATTTTTCGGAATTCTTTTATGAATAGAAAGTTCAAAAGAACAGCATTTATTTGAAACAATCTTTTGTAACATCATAAATGTCTTTCACTTTTTTTAATTTAATGCATCCTTGATGAACAAAACTTACTTTGTTTGATTTAAAAAAAAAAAAAAAAAATAAAAAAATCATGCTAACCCCAAATATTTTAGTGGTAGTGTATAATATTACAAAAGCTTTCTATTTTAGATATATGCTATTCTTTTGAATTTTCTATTCATCAAAGAGTCCTAAAAAATGTACACAACAAATGTTTCTTGGGCAGCAAATCAGCATTTGATAGTTACTTTAAATTATAGTATAGTAACTTTTTTTTTTCTGTATTTTTCATCAAAAAATGCAGGCTTGCTGAGCAGAAGAGTCTTCTTTGAAATATTTGGAAAACTTTTTACCAGTAGTATGGGATTGTGTAATTTTTCTTTACACTTTACTGTAATAAACAGTAGAAGAACTCAGGGGGAAAGACTGTCAAAAGTCAGACACTGCCATCTAGGATCTCTGCGAGAAACTGCCTGACAGTAAATAACAGGCTTTAAATAGCACTGCAGATATTGCTATGAAAGATTTGACATGAAGGAATCTTATTATTTTCATGTAGTGTTATTTTCTGTGTTGTCCGCAAACAGAATGTGATGTGCTTTTATATTGTATCTTATCCTAAAAGCAAACTCATTTCCATCCATCTTACAGGTAACAAACGGGACTTCAGTAAGGGTTTTGCTGCGAACTGGAGGACATCCAAAAACACACATTGCCCCGTTCGCAGACAGCGATTCTGAAGTTCTAAAATGGGCAGCAGAGACGTTTGGTGGAGTGACGTCCTTCACCACAGCACGAGATCCCATAGCCATCACTTTCACCGGGATGAAGGGTGAGATCACGCTCTGCATTGATGTTTCGCCTCTTAAGACGCCTACATTATAAGTGATCTGGTCATTTATGAAACACTGTTCTCTTTCAGGTACACAGCGACCATCAACGTGCGACCTGCAGCTGAAAACACCAGCAGATAAACAGTTGATTGAGCTGAAGCTGACACCTCCTTCTGATGTGCTCAAATCATGTTACATAAAGCATTCTGAAGAACCGCTGCACGTGATCAATATTCCTGATGATGTCAAAGTTAGGTAAACGGCACCTTGCAACATCACAGTGGAAATGTTAAGTTGCTGGAGGAGGTTTATATATGCTTATATGCCAAAATCGGCAAATTCATTTATTTCCGTATCACCTACGATTGGTCCAAAATACAGCTTCTACTCTGACTGGGACAGTGCTTCACTTCTTCTGGCCTCTTTACTCGTTATCTGTACAGTACAGAATTGAGGTTGAGGTTTCATTGTTTGTTTTTAAAGATGGTTTAGTTTCATCTGACCTCTGTTGTCATTGCTCCTCTCACATCTTCTAATGAATCTCTTATGTCTGAAGTTAAGGTCGAAATGTGATCACCCCATTTTTTTTATTTTTTTTTACCTCTGGTCATTGCATTAATTTTTTTTTTCAGGCATGTTTCTATCCATTTACCATCCAAATCTAAAGTGGTCCTGAGAGGTCCAGCAGACACTGAGTGGAACATCCATGACAATAACGATATCAAATTGCTGGTGAGAATGACATGTGGAAGCTTATTACCACCACAGAATAAAAATATAAAAAAGGGACTTTTTATCTAACAATATTTTCTTTTTTTTTTCTTATTGAAATCCATAGTGTATTCTGACTTTTCATATCATAAGTCTCTGAGAAAATCTATAGTGCTAGTTAACTTGCAACAATAACTTTACATAACTAGCATTTACAAGTTACATATTGCAATTCTGACTTTTACATCTCACAATTCTGAAAACGTTCTCTTCCCAATTCTGAGTTCATACCTTGCAATTAATAATTTGCAATTTTTTTCCAAATCATGAAAAAAGATCCAAATTGTGAGTTTATAACTTGCAATTACATGTTTACATCTTGCAATTCTGACTTTTTTCATCTTGCAATTAATACCTTGCAGTTGCGAGACATAAACTCACAATTCTGAGAAAAAAAAACAAGATATATGAGTTTATATCTTGCACTTCAGGCTTTTTTTTTTTTTTTTTACATCATGCAATTAATAACTCGTAATTTTGAGAAAAATGTTCTAAACTAGCCTGCAATTATGTGTTTGCATCTTGCAATTCTGACTTGTTTTCATCTTGCGATTAATAACTTGCAATTGAAAGACAAACTCTTTCAATTTTCTGAGGAAAAAAGATCCAGGTTTATTTTGTGTCAGGATTCTGAGTTTACATCTCAAAATTACTAACTTTCAATCAAAGTAAAGAAAAAAAGTCTGCATTGTGAGTTTATAGCTCACAATTATTAGTTTACATCTCGCAATTCTGACTTTTTTCTCGTAATTCTGAGTTGTGTATGTAAAATCACAATTTCTAGAAAAAAGTCAGAATTGTGAGATAGTGACTTTATATTTCTATTCTATTGCATAAATAAGCTTCCACATATTCATGACCTTAAATCATTAAAAATAAGTGTTTTTTTTTACTAGTAACTTACAAATAAATTCTGTATGAACAGGTATGTACATTTCTCTTTTGCAGTGGAACAATTATATAACCTTCAGTGGGATGAAGTTGCCTCCGAGGAGGAAGATCTCTGATGACCCTAGAGAAATCAGGCAGGAGGTGTTGTCCTACTACAACAGCACCTCCATCACCAGTTACTCTGAGATCCGTTTGAATGCGTCACACATCGAGCTGTGGATCAGGGACAGCACGAGCTCCTCAGGTAATGTGCTGTGGATCTCTTTTCTCTCTCATTAGCCTGAACATTAGGTTTAGTCAGGAATCAGGCCTCATTGTGCAGTTCTAGGGCCAGATTTACTAACAGCTTGCGCCAGTGCAAACTGTCTTTTGGCATTAAAACAGTACTGTCAGGATTTACTAAAGACACACAGTGAAGAATTAGCGCTGAAAAGGCGTGGACACAGTTATTTTTGCACCTGACCTTGTTGAATATGCATTTGTAGGAGTTTACCTTTCAGACGCAAAATTTATGTGAGGAGAGTATTAAAATGAATCACGCAACGAGATTTACTAACGTTTGCGCTTGTCAAATTACTGGTATTTGCGCCATTATTTAATGCCCAAAAAAGCACGTCTTAAAGCAGGCGGTAATTTGCGCTGCTCTTGGTAGATTGCGCAGGTCATTTTGGAAATGATCTGGCTGCGTCTGTGTTCTTTAATATGCGCATTGTCAGTAAATCACACGCAGAATTTTCCCCTCCCATCAATGCTTTTATGGGATTGCGCTGTAACACTAATTTGCCCTGTTTAGTAAATCTGGCCCCTAGGCCGATTTTACTGTTCAGCTCTACAGGAGGACAGACAAGCCCATTTGTCCATCAAAATAACAGAAAACATCATATAAAGGACTTTTTTTCCCAGATATGTCTTTCATTGTGTTTCATTTTATGATCAAATTTTTGGGAAGAAATCAAAACAGACACAAGCGAGTTGATTGTTTTCATGCAGTGCAGAGCTATGAAATGAATGTGGAGAGCAGCTCAATTCATTTCATCTGGGTATGTCTGAGTTCATTTTGAGTCTTTTTCTCAAAAGAAAAGCGAAGGCAAAGACAGCTGAGATATTACATATGTAATCTCATTTGAGGTTCTTCTTTCATGCGGATTCTCTGCTCTTCCAGTAAAACCAGTGCTTGAGTTTCCTCACGGGATGCTCAAAAGCATTTAGGGTCAGTCTGTTGAATTCTTATTAACATGCATTAAAACATATGCTCGTTGATTTGTTCCCTTCATCTATAAGCCCCGGCAGACACACACATGCAGCTCGAGTGTTTCTGATGTGCACTGATTCCAGAAAAATCCTTCATAGCACGTTATTGTGTTTACACCGCTCGTAGCCTCAAGCTGCAGAAACAGTGCTTTTCAGTTATGGAAAGGTGTTGCAATGCCGTTACGAGAGTTGTAAACCTTTATTGAATGTATTATTGAGACTGTTTGTCTGCTGTCCTGTTTCTTCACCTGTAGTATCAGCAGAAGTGGAGCACACCACACCAGCATCCAGTTCTTCTTTGGTTCCTCTTCAGATGGAGCTGTTCTCATCTCCAGACTACAGTTTTCATTTGGATCCCAGCAGCAAAGTTCAGAGTGACAAGAGGGTCTATGCGCAGGTATGATTCTCAGTTTTTAAAGGGCTCTATATTTACATGGTCTACATTTATGCTAATTATTCTGTGGAAATTTCGGCATGACCCATATTTGCAGCTTTCAGTAACAGGCAAGTGATAATAATAATAATAATAATAATAATAATAAATATTAACAACAATTAGTATTACTGTTTTATTAATATTCAAATATTATGATTATTGTTATTATTATTATTTATTAGTAGTAGTAGTAATTTTTTTATTTGACAGTACAATATTAATATAGTAATATATTTAATATATTTGACATTACAATAATAACATATTTGTTTAATTTTATAATTTAATAATAATAAAATTAATAATAATAATAATCATCATCATCATCATCATCATAATCATAATTTTACAGAACAACAGTAAAACTAATAACTAATATTCATGGCTGTCCTAATTTCATTGCTTTTAAACTATAGAGCTTTTATTTTGGTGCTGTTTAGTAAATCTGGCCCTTATTGTTTCTCCTCACCAGATCTCAAGTCAGAGCTACGGAGAGATTTCCTTAAGCATTAAGGTTAGCAGCTGTTGGGTTCGCTCCATGCCAGTGACGAGGAAAATGGCCTTCAAAGAGGAGCCGTGCAACATTGAGGACTGTCCTAAGAGACTCAGCTTCTCCTTCGAGACGATTCAGGACCTGCCGTCCAGCTCGTGGGATCTCGAATGTGCAGTTAAACTTTGTTATGACAGTAAAAAGGTTTGTGGAGTTCTGTTTTTCAGACAGTGTAAAAACACTCTTTGCAAAGCCCATATTACACAATCATCTCTTGTTGGTTTCTTTTGTGATTTTAGTTTTGCACAAACGAGACACACGTCAAGAGGAGCTTGCAGGTCAAGCCATATATCCCAAACCAAAGTGAGTATGAGCTAATTTCATCTCAGTGCAGCAAGAAAAATCATGCAAATTCAACCTAACTGAACACATTCAAATTCAGCAACTGAACACATTCAAAGTCCATTTGAATGTGTTCAGTCGATATGGGGTTGACAATGCCTATAACCACAGAGCAGAGTGGCTGATGGCCGATGCAGTGCTTCTATAGTAAGTGTAATACTAGTGGTTGCCTGATTTGTTATTTTTTAAATTATTGGCATTAGCTGATATTTTTCCTGTTTGGCTAATAAGTGTCAGACTTTTATTTTGAATCCATTTTTAACAACTTCTTAATTTGTGAAAAGTACTATAGTAGGATTAGCTAAATCAAGAAATTGCCATCTAAAGTATAAATCTGTTTATTGCCAATCAATGATTTATTTCTAATTTAGTAAACAATTTAGTAAAAAATTTCACTGCAGCATATTACTTGGGGTCAGTTTTACTAACAGCTTGCGCCAGCACAAACCGTCTTTTGGCGTTAAAATAGTACTGTCAGGATTTACTAAAGGCACGCAGTGAAGAATTAGAGCTGAAAAGGCATGGACACAGTTATTTTTGCGCTTGACCTTATTGAATATGCGTTTGTAGGAGTTTCTCTTTCAGACGCAAAATTTATGGGAGGAGAGTATTCAAATGAATCACGCAATGAGATTTACTAACATTTGCGCTTGTCAAATTACTGGTATTTGCGCCATTATTTAACACTCAAAAAAGCATGTCTTAAACTATTTTGTGCTTTATTTATTATTATTATTATTATCATTTATATTATTATTTTGTATTATTATTTGAGCTTTTTGGTACTTTATTCTTCATTTGCGACTACACTAATTTGCGCTGTGCTTGGTAAATTGTGTTGGTCGATATGTAAGAGATGTATGAGATGTTGCGTCTGTGTTCTTTAATTTGCGCGTTGTTAGTAAATCACCCGCAGAAATTTCCATGCCCATTGGCGCTGTTTTGGAATTGCGCTCTCGCACAAATTTGCCCTGTTTAGTAAAACTGGCCCTTACTGTTTTTAAATCAAATATTGTGATATCATATATATCAGCTTTATATCAAACATCTGCAATCAAAAAAATCCATATCAAGTCAACCACTAAATAGCCACACAATGGCAGCTGTCCAGAGAATTTCTGAAACTTATTAATTGATATGAAATTTCTAATCATATTCACTCAAGATAGACTAAAAACAACTATCAGCCAGTAACAATAATATCAAAATGCACAAATATTGTCAAGATAATCATTGCTTACTGTGTTAATTACAGCAATAAACCATTCAAAAGTAGAACATCCTTAACACATATTTATAAAGCTGGTATGGGTTTTCCTATGGGTTTCCCACAACCTGTGTAAAATGCCTGTAATAAATTTACAAATGTGGATGAAATGGTCAGAAACATTTATCTTGTTGGGTCATCTGTGTGCGTCAGCTGCTACAAATTGATGTCTCAGATATTCAGGAAACTTGTGATCCCCTATAACCTTCAACCCTGTGATGCTGGATAACCTTGAGTCCTAATTTGGAAACATATAGGAAATAAATCCTCCCAATCAAAACACCATTTAGCAGTGTTCATTTCAGAGCACAACAATGGGATGACACACCATTGTCCCAGATTCAAACTACTCCCATTTCGCCTCAGCAAAATTCGTGCTATTGTGGTGGAGCTGGAGCCGGTATCGCTCCCCCACCTCCTGCTGACGTCATCAGTTGTCATGTAGATGAGGTCAGGATACGAGGACGACGGGAAGGGGGTGTTTATAGGAAGGCCTGCTTGCTGACCTTGTGGCCGCAATCAGAAATAATGAGCCAGTGGGGGATTTATTGTGTCCGAGGTCTGGTATGCTCGGCCTTTCCGAACGTGGGGCCTGGGTCTCTATTGTCAGCCGCACACAAAGAATGGAGGATGTTGTTCTTCAAAAGGGAAGACGGTCCCCGGGAAGATGAGTAAAGAACAAATTCTTGCATTCCTCTCTGCCGGCCCCAGCGAAGGCCTGCTGCACTCCGCACAAACACTGACACGGGGTCATATTTCTGCAGGACACTACGTGCTCCGATCCGTCTCCATCCACGTTGTTTTTTCCTCCACTGTTGTCCATTTGGGACAATAGACAAGGCTTCTGCAGTTTGGTGCGATTCTTGATGTTGACTTTTCTTTGGAGGTGTTTTTCCTGCAGGGCACCTCTGAAGGTCCAGAGATCAGCATTGAGACACGGTCAGTTTGAAAACTCTAAGTAGAAAACAGGTCGTAGGATCTGTTAGGACTAGGACTCGCCTGTGTTTTGGTGGATGGGGGCCCTGGGGCTGTCCTTCCTGTTTGAGGGGCTGAAGTTCATCCCCTCCTGACCACCTGCTTGGCCGTTTCCTGCCTCTGTTTGCTCAGCTCAGACTTTCTGACCAAACACACAAATAAAAGCTGATATTTGATGGAAGCTCTGCTGCTGACTTGGGGAAGAAAGCAAATAAAAATGGACATAAAACAGACCCTTCCTGTGGTGCCAAACCAAAAGTTCCTCAAGCCCCTTGGGAACCATTATTTGATCAGCCGAGGTGTTTTTGGTAAACATGCTCGTCTTTGCAAAGGTGCTCGGCCTTTAGCAAACACCTCGCTATCAAAGCGTGTATTGGACACGTACAACTTGAGCAAAAACAAACAGCTGCCATTGACCTTCCTGCTTCCCGTCATTGTCATGGAGAGGAAGATGAGAGCGTGTGTGTAGAGCGGCATATATGAACACCGGGACATGAAGGTCATCTGGTGGAGATGTAAACAGAGAGGATGCAGAGTGGGCGCCACAGGACTCAGTCCGCCCAGGAGACAAATGATGAGCTTTTAACCCACTCGCAGACACACTTGGCCTGCTGATGCACTCTAGGACTGCTGCTCTGTCTGTGTTTGCTCCACTTTTGACATGAGCAACCTGAGCGTTGTGTTAAATAAGCTTTGAGAAGTTACGCTCTTGATTTCATCCAGTGTTGGCGAGTAACTAGCTCGTAGTTATGCTAGTAGTAATGCTACTAGCTCAGCTACATTTGTCAATAGCGTGACAGTAGTTTAGCTGTATTCAAAGGAATGCAGTACCCTTAAAGGGCAACTTTGTACTTCATTTGCCCTCAAAAGGTTTATAGATGGTTTCATCGGGCGCATGCGCTTGGCCCTGAGTTAACTTCCGGTCTGTGTTTGTTCATCGGTCTGGCTAGTGGCACCGGCTACAAACGCAGTTAAAGTTAAAGTGATGAGTAATGAAGTTGGACTCAGGTGGTTGTGCTGTGGGATGTTTCCCATAAATTTATTTATTTGTGGCGTCCCGCCACGATATCAAAACTGACCGATTTTCCAAAAGGGTTTGTTGAATAAACGAGCACGTACTGCACGTTTAAAAATCAAAACGAGGCGTGGGTGTTTTTATATCACTGTATTTCTGAAGGAAGGCTGTCTTTAGAAAATTTTCGATGTCATTTTCATTTCATCTTGCATGTTATATGCCTGATAAAGCAGCGTTTGTAGAGGGACTTGGCTGTTGTTATTGATTCTATTTGGAAGTCTACCGGAAGACTTTAGAATTTAGAAGACTTTAGACTTTAGAATTTACTACTCTAGATCCGGAAGAATTTACTACTCTAAATGCGTCTTTACACAGCCAAGTTAAGACTGCTCTAAATTCTGGGTAAAGACGCAATGCTGCATAAAAGCCAGGCTAAATTATGTCTGCTCTTACCTGCCTCAGCCCCTAGTATCAAAGTACTTTAAAGGTGCAATTGCTGTGTAAATACATTCATGCCACCTCTGAGCAGCATTAAACAGTCTGTGTAAAGACACCTAAATATACTAACATGCACCTTTTAGGGTGCTAGTTAGAGTACAGAGAGTACTGCCACAGTGACAAGGTGTTGAAAACCTAAAGGATTTTTTTTCTGACACTGAAACAATTTTTTTCAAATGCTTAGTGACAAAACGCTACATAAACTTCACAGTCGAATAAACAAGGCAACAATCAAATGTTCAAAGTGAAGAAAATGGTTCATCTGGACAGTCTGTAACATTTTAAATGTCTTTTTTGTAGGAACAAAATTTGTAATTTATTTTACAAAAAAAAAAATTTGTTATCGGCACAGGAATCTCTCTCATCTCCCTTGCAGATTATATTTCACTGGTTGAGCTATGATGAAATTAAAATTTCACCATAATAAGAATTCATTTTAAGCATCCTATCTGGGTTTGATTCATAAATATATGATCAGTAACAAATGTGTTTTGCTGAGAGACTATAATCTTCAGTGTGTGCAGCTCTGATCCGCTCAATTCCAATGTTCCAGTCAATTTTGCAATAAAATGTCAAATAAATTCATTAAAAAATTTACTAAATATATATTAATAAACATATTTAATTAACTGCATTTGTATTTTGACAGCTTCAACTCCAGTGCTGGAGGGCTGGTGTCTTGCTCAGTTTAACTCTAACCCTAACCAAACATATAAACACATAAAAAAGGTGTTCAGAGTGACAGACAGGTGGGTTAAATTGGGATTGGAACTACAGTCTGCAGAACACTGGCCAGTCAGGACTGGAGTTAAGGAGCACTGCTCTAGGGCATGGTTTTCCGTAAAGCTGCTTATGCAGTATGTATTGTGAAAAGCACAAGAATTAATACAATGGACTTAACTTCATGGTCTCAATAACTTTAGTGTAGTTAGCTAGAAGCTTTTAATGTAGCTAGCTACTTTTTTTAAGGCAGCTTCTTTCAGAGTAATTTCTACAGTACATTATGACTAGTTTGTAGCTTGACAGATTCACAATAATTTCCCCAACAGTGTTGTCATCTAATGCTCACTGGCATACTGTGCCTATACAATACTGATATGGAAATTAAGTAGAGCTAAGTCTGGGGGTATGATTCTCTTTTTTGGGGTGCGAGAGGTCCTGGGTTCAAATCCCGGACGAGCCCCCAATTTCTTACCGCAGTGGTCTGACCTAGTTATCATTTTCAACTGAAACATGGGGAAAATCACTTTACAAAGGAATGGTAACAATTGTCTTTGACTGAATGAGGGAAAGCAGTGGTTTCTGAACTGAATATTTGCTCTGTTTCAGATCCGTGTTTTGAGTTCGGACTCTCGGCTGTTCTGGGAATCGCGTTCGGAGGATTTCTGATCGGAGTTCTCCTCACCGGTGCTTTATGGTTCATTAAGATACGAACAGGTGAGTTACAGGCATTTGGAATGAGTTATGTTTAGAGGAGCTTATGACTTATTTAAATACTCAAGCGTAGAAGATGTATTTGGTAGAGTTTTCTCTGCTTCTTTAGCTTATGAGGGAAGAGGTGGAGAGAGCAGCTCTAACAAGCCTCGTGATGATTTCCCACTAGAAATAAGATGAAGCAGTTAAGTAAGGCCGCTGCCGCAGTACCTCCAGACCGATGATCTGTTCTTGTCTTAAAGGGTCTTTTCGAAATGTTCTGAATATAAGTGATCCATTTATGAGTTTATAATCAATGATAACGTCCAGATCTCATGTGTGCATGTGTTTCAGGGCATTCTGTGGCTCTGGGAATGAGATCAACGGCGGCTGAGCTCTCAGGTAAACTGAACTCTAAACGAGTCAATCTTTTCCTCAGCACACTTCCTCTACTCCTTTCCTGTTGCATTTCCTTTTCACGGTACGATCGCCTCACTCGATAGTTGCCATGGAAATCTGTTTTTGTTTATTTCGCTCAATATTCCCTGTGTCTTTTGTCTAGTCTTCTCTATATCCGGATGCCCGTGTGGTTTGACCAAACGGCAGCCAGTGCCCACCCACCCGTCTCCCTCCGAGAACAGCAGCGCCAACGCCAGCATTGGCAGCACCCAGAGCACGCCCACCAGCAGCATGGCATAACGCCGTCGCCATGCGTCCCTCCGCTCCTAACGCTCTCTCCCTCTTGAAGCTATCTCGCTCGACGTGTCCCATCGTCCCGAGCAAGAGAAAAAGAGAGGCAGTAGCAATCCTGAAACATTCCCTGTACCTCACAATACTCCATTCGCTTTCCCGACTATGGGAAGTCAGTGGGGACGAAGAACAAAAAAAGAAAAAGCTTGGCTCCCAGAGACAGGAAAAACAACGCATAACCCCCAGGAACTAACAGGAAATTCATCGCATTCTTGCGCCGGTGCCTCTCTGATGGAAGCGAAATAAGATTTCACAGACAAACAGCGGTCTGACGCATCAGTTCGCTTTCAGACATGGCTAAATGTGGCTCAAAGAGGTGACTGAACAACGTCAGACCAACCCATATCCAAACACTTGGCTGACCTGATGAAATATTCCAACAAATCAAACTACTGGACATGAACATAAAAGAAAACCCTGATTTAGTTTTAGAGTTCTTTCTGAAAAGGCTGTCTCACATGGGACAGATTGGGAAATGGCTACCTCGGAGTCTCTGTGGATGTAGATTTGTTCAATATTTGTTTGACCATAACTAGAAACAGTTGCTGAATCTCAGGAAATCTGCCAAAACGTGTCCTATTTAACCCCCAAATCAATAGAAATACAAAAGCAGTACCTGTAGGACCTTTTTTGCAATGTGACATTAGTAATAAGAATGAGAAAAAAATATGTTAAAAAAAGGCTTAAGTAATTATAGATCCTGGTAGTATTTGTTGCACTGCCTTTAATTTTCCACTTAGCAAATTAAAGGCAGTGCAACAAATGCTACCATTATATTTGATGTTAAGGACCTTAATAATTCTAAAAAATGGTAAAATTTCTATACCCAAAATTACTTTTTTCTTTTGATAATGGGGTGAAATATGACCCGACATGTATGTTTCATGAGATTCCTATGGATGTTTTTTTATCATTCAAAGTATTTTTTTTTTAATTTTGTAACTTTGTCTCCATTGAGTGACAAAATATATTTTATTAATTACTTTAGTAATTAAGTAAAGATGTTTGTGTGTGTGTGTGTGTGTGTGTGTGTGTGTGACTATAATATGTAGATGATTTAAGCAGTGAAATCAGTATAAATTAGATTCATAACTTCAGATGTTGGCCTGAAGTTCATAAATTTGAAAACTCAATGATTTAAAATATTGCAAGTCAAACAAAAATGTGTCCAGTAAAAATGAGCCCAACAGAACCAAAAACTCTCTTTTTATGTAGCTTTAATTTCAGCAGTATACTGTAGACTGCACATTTCACGATTCAAATCACTGGTTTTCAATGCTCATGTCATTCCAAACATGTATGACTTTCTTTCATTTGTGGATCACAAAAGGAGATGTTTAGCACAATGTTCACGTTCACGCCAAATTTAAATCATTTTTAAGCCAGAGAGGAAGATTTTCAGTGTGCAACAGCTAAAATAGGGGTGTATTGCTGAAGTGTATATGAAGTATACTGCTGTGAAGTGTTCCTTTAACATCAGGTGGATGTGAAAAGCAGGAAAATGCCACTTGAGCATTTGTGCAATATCTGTGGTATTACTTTGTTCATATAATTGTTTGTGTCTGTATGTTATTTTTTATACTGGATTTATATATTAACTCAACATTTGTACTGCATGTTCTGATTTCTCTGGAACGTTTCCAAGATACACCGTATGGTTATTATCGGAAATCATATTTCTTCTGTTCTATCCATTCTGGAGAATCATTTTATTCCAGTTGGACATACTTTAAATTAAATATCGAAAACAATGCCTCCTAATGTTTTTACAGTTTATTTATTGCTTCTCCATTTATTTATTGATGTTCTGGGAATTGCATAACTGCCCAAAGAAGTAGAAGCAGAAATTGCCCCATGCAAAGTTTGCTCCAGCTTCACTCTGTTGTCCCCTCTGACCCCAATCTGTGTGCTGTGTCTGGCTCTGAGGAAAATCATCATTACATTAAAACATTTCAAAGATATAAATGTGTTTTAGTGTTAAATATAGTTATACTACACCTGAAAAGTAAGCACACTTTTTGTGGAGAAAAAGTACAAACTTTTGAGTGTGCAGAAGAATAGTAAGCAAGTCAAGACATCCTGTCGCCATTTAAACTGCCAGTCATCTTGTCACTGTTAAATGTTCTTCACATTTTGTTTGATGTAATTTCCTACTGTATTAAAGATAAATGAAAAGGCACATTAAGTTGTGTGCCTTTCATGCCAAGAACTTTCCTCATGTCTTTGCATAATAATTCATTTAAACGTTAAAGACTAAACATATTTTTATAAAAGTTCAAGATACTGCAGATTGTTGTTGCAAACCCCTTTATCTAAAACTCTCTACATAACTGTTGGTCTCGCACAGCCACTATGTTTGTAGTTTAACATTTTTTGTTTGTGTTTGTAATTCTAATTGAATCCTCATCCAATGGGTTGTGGGCAATATTAGCTGTTAGCGTGTGCACAGATCTGCACTTCAAATTTTCACTGGAATTAGTAAACCAAAGGTACCCGGATGGGATACTCATGTCAACATACTATTTTCAAATACTAAGTAACTAAATAGTATTTAGTTACTAAATTCTATTTATTAATCACCGTTTTGAAGGTAAATGATCTAATTTTGTATCATGGGAAACATTATCTATAGCATTGTATTAGAGTTTTTATGCTTGGACGGTTCCAGGACCAACTCACCATTTTCTCAAATCTTTTCACACAATTTTAAAAACTCACACAGCTAACCTCTGGATCCCAAATGAAGATGATACACACAAAACACCGACTGCATGACTGTTCGTTACACACTGGAGGGATTCATTCAAAACACTGCTACCAAAAGCTTTAGAACAGGTTTTCAGAAAAATCATGTGGGACTTTGTCAAATCACAGCACTGACGGATAACTACTGTTAGTGCTGTTCTGGACCCAGCCTGACCTTTGAAATGTCACTCTGACAAAACATGTAAAGAAGAGTCCATGCACATCTCATCTCCAAAATATCTCATCAACATCACACATTATGTTTGCTCTTGTCAGGCAGCATGGGAAAATACCCTTATATATTCCTGAATAGACTTCCACAGACATCACCACCATAACCTTCAAGAGGTTTTGCTGTGCATAGGGATTGTGTTCATACACTCTCCATTGCCATTGCTTAAAAAAATAAAGAATGCTGAACCTGGGGTATTCACTGAATGAGAGCAGCCTGAGGATAACTGGTAACAATTGGGCTGCTCTGGTCAGCCTGCTTCCCCTTCCTGTTGAAGATGGTTATGATGCTGTGCAGAGTTGTGCCATGTTGTACGGACCCACTTCAGCATGCAGGTGATGGACACTACGGTTACTGATGGCCACACATACAGTAACGTTGCCTCCTCTCGTTTCAGGAAGTAGTGATGGCACAGAAGGATGTTGTGCTCCTTTTGTGCTTTTTGTCAGGTTGATATAAACATGGAACATGGAGTGATCTTGGCATCCAAAAAGATGTTTATTTAGAGCAGATGTGCAAAATGTGCAAATAAACTTGAAAAGAATAAAGGTTATTAATAAAAACTGTCTATACTAGAACTGAAAGGTACTAAAAATAGTACTAACTCTCCTCTTCAAAGAGGCTAGAGTTTACTATGCTCATATGTTACATTAACTGTGTTCACTTGCTCTTAATCCGTCCACCAGTCCCCTACAACTAGTGATGGCCATCTTCTATACCAGGGGTGTTTCCTCTGAAGCAGCAAGTAAGGCAGTGCCACCTCAAAATATTTGATTGGAAAGAATTTGTATTACATAAAACATTGCTCTTGTCAGGCAGCATTGCTCTTGTATTACATAAAGCATTGCCAATATTACAAAATATATATCATTAAAAATTGTATAAATCACTCGTTTTTCTAAAGAAACATTGTCCAACAGCGACACCAACAGGTAAAGTTACATCGGGAATCCACATCTCTCTCGCCTCCCCTGAGCCCATTGAGTGTTAACCATAGACTGTGAAAAAAACATGGACGCAGTGTCCGTGACGTCACTCGTAGGTTTCTGAAGGCATTTTTGAAGCCTAAAATGGGCGGAGCCAACCACCGCCATCTTGGCAGTGCGTCACCGCGTGTCACTCCCGGATAATCGCAAATGGGCAAAAAGGAGGGACGTGGGTGAAGCTGAGGCGCTAAAACCACGCCCGCCTGACTCAACAGCAGTGCTGCCGTGCAAGGACAAAAAACCATTACTTCGTTTTTGGGTGAAAATGAGTTATTGATCATTTTGGGGCATTCATGACCTCCTTTATCATGTGTATTAGTATCTTGGAGAAAAGCCCAGGAGAAACCAAGGCAGAACACAGTAACGTTAGCCTATAACATCAGTTACCGCTCTTTGACTTTGTTTTGGAACGCTCAAATTAAGTTACAGTGCTCTGCATTTGTTTAGCCGTTCGTCAATATTACTGTGCCAGTCTGGAGCTATACGGTATTCTGCCTTTGTTTTACTGTCCATAAAAATCTGCCGCCTTTAAATTACGGTGTAACTTGTGTACTTTCATATATCTGTTGGCACTTCATTAGACAAACAAATTAGATCGCGATCTAACAAACTGAAACAAGCAACGACTAGATAACTTGGCAACAATAATTAATCATAAATAATCTTTAAAGCTTTTTTTTTTTCTTTTTATAATGCAGATTATTCACAGTGCCAGCTGTCAGTCTGGGGCTGATCACTTCTGCACACATAAAACCAGTAAGCTAACAGTTCGCAATTAAATCCTTTTCCTACCTTTTCTTGTAACTCAATAAAATCCATTGATGTTGAACTTCATCGGAGATGTTTAATTCACAATCATTCTGAGCATTAAAAAAAAAACACACACACACATTAGCCTACTATATGTTATAGCGATAGCGATCGCTAGATTTTATACAGATGTTACTATAATTATTCTGTAAATTCTGATCAGCACCCAGATATTGTATGTTACAGATATTGAAAGTTACTGCCTTTTGCCTTGGCGTGACATCTCACTTTTTGCAGACAGTGCAAAGGCAGAGTACTATAACTTCAAAATAGCGATAAAAATCAAGATTGAAATTATTTTCATTAAAACAACTAATTGCCAAAACAATCTTTAAAGCCATTTTTCTAAGTTTCACACTCTAGCGAGTTATGGTCTTTTGCCTTTTGTGGAGCAGAGCGGCAATCCACCTGTCACTCAAGTGGCCACGCCCTTAATTATGCAGCACTTTAAGGCTTAATATAATTTAAACGGATTAGTTATAAAAACAAAATCACCCCCTCACAGTTGTCATGAAGGGCAAAATTACCTATACAGACCAAAACCACTTTTTGTACCAGGCTGTAAACATTTTTTCTTCTGTAAATTTGGGCATTTTATATGGGACGTCTATGGGACTGACTCCCTTTTGGAGCCAGCCTCTAGCGGCCAGTCGATGAGTTGATGTTTTAGTCACTTCCGTGTTGGTTTCACGAGAAAGAGCGGGACAGACCCCCTAAAGCATGCCGTGAGTTTGGTGGGGGGTAACCGAGAATGAATAGGGAAAGTCACGTGACAGGAGGCAATGCCTCCATCGCGAAATGATTGGATATGACTGTTATGTTTGGCTATGATTGGATCAGGTGATTAATCCCGCTTCTTTTGTTCACGAATCAGTCTGAATGAACAATATAATGGCATTAATGAGAAGACTAATTTAAAAAAATAAATAACTCACACACTTAGATATTTTGTTACTTCAAAATAAGACTTAACATGGCATGAAAACATGATCTGTTGGAGTTTTTAGTGAGTAATCAGCTTGGTGAAATTTAAGGTAAATCTCTATGAATTTACATTTGATGTAAAATTGAATACCTTTAAAAAAAAAAAAATCGGCAACACTTTACAATAAGGGTACATGAATAATCATGTACTAATACCTAAATTAATACTTCATCAAATAGTAACAATTATTAAACTTAACTACAACTGGAGTCATATGGATTCATGCATGAATAAGGTCAGCCTTAGTTACATGTTTGTACATGTTTGATAGTTAATGCATTAATCAACATTTATTTGTAAACTAAATCAAACAGCCCCTTTAAGGCTGTTTTAACATGTTATAAAAATGCATTATTTTGACACGACTTTACTTGAGAGAGCCCACAATAATTAATTCACTGTTAACTACCTACTAAACTCAGCTCATGATTTATTTTATACTTACTGTCAAATACACATGTACTAACACAGTGAGTATTTAGCCCAGTTAAGAGATGGTGAGATACAGCGGAGGTACAGTATCATCACGGCCTGTGTCTGGATGGACAGTGAACTGTTTCCAGTTTGGGCATTTCTTTAGGATTGTTCTACAATGTTCTTTGTGGATTTTGAGGTTTTATTTTTATTTAGCTGTTTATACGTCACAGCAGGGTGAGTTTAAAGGGAAAGAGAACAACACAATACAGACAAGCTCAATCTTAAGATGTCAAAAGCTCAAATTATAATATTAAATTATTTTAATTTATTTCAAAGCCGGAGTATTTCTTATTATTTCTTAAAGAGGTTGTTTGATTTAGTTTACCCAAAAATGTTAATTAATGCATTACCTATCAAACATGTACTAACATGTAATTAAGACTGCCTTTATTCATGTGTGAATCCACATGACTCCGGTTGTAGTTAAGGATAGCTCTCCATTAATTCATGATTAGTTAACACCTTTAATAATCATTAGTATTTGATAAATTAAGTATTAATTTATGCATTTATCCTGTTATTTAAAGTGCACTTTTTCTTTTTTGAATTGTCAGTGTGAACACACTACTCACACTATTTATACTACAAAACGTTATAGAATAGTGCATAAGGAGTGCATTAATGATTAGGGACACATACGACTCCTCCCACTGAACTTTACCTTGCTCTGTATTGTACTCTCTCATTGGCTGTAGGTCATCGCCGATGTCATGTTGTATGTAATGTTCAGTTTCTTGCACAGACCAATCGTTTTGCTTCATAAGACCTACATCATCATGAGCCATGGATATTGCTTTTTGACTCTCAAAGTGACGGTTACCATTGACTTTCCTTTTACGAATCATCATGATTTCAGGAAAAAAACCTCTTTAATATTCTACTGAAGAAACTCATCTACATCTTGGATTGCCTGAAGGAGAGTAAATTGCAAATTTACTGCAAGATTGAAAATGCATTTTCTTGCCCTTTAAATATTGTACATTTTGAAATATAGTTTGATATATGTGAAGGTTGAAAATAATAATACTAATAATAATAATAAAAACATTGAACTTCAGTGTTGGCAAGTTCAACATCATAACTTAAATAATAAATAAGTAAAGAGCTGATTAAACTTAAACTTTATATTTCCAGCATCATGAACAAGGTGGAATATGTTTACAGGTGAAACACTAAGGACTAGGTACATATCTTTTTAAAGAAATTTTCCTGTTATTTCCACTTTTCATTATCATTTACTTCACACATATTGCCTGATAAAATCCAGAATCTGCTGTTTAAATATTAAAACATCGCTCTCCTGATACAATGTTAACAACACCACTGTTTTGAACATTTTATGAGATCAGAAAGGACACAGAGGCAAATAATGAGCCAAAGAGTTTCTCCACAGAGATGCTTTTGCTGTGAGTGTCTTCATCCTGTGAACACATTATCACACATGATACTCTGGTCAGCGTATCAAGAGGATGATGGGAAATGAAGAAATCAGATGCGCCATCATTATCAGCGTGAGTTTCATCCTGAACCTTCTACAGGGACAGATAGGATGTTAAAACAGACTGCTTCTCACAGAGATAAAGACGCAAAGTTTGTTTAGTGAGTGGACGTGGAGGAAAGACAGACAGAGACATTCATGCTTGAAATCAAACAGAAAATAAGAGTTCAAGAGTTTCTCTCTCTGAGACCTGATACTGTATGTTTCTTCAGCTGCGAACACTCTCATGGGGCTGATTTTATTAAAACAAAACATCTATTTCTCCATCCATCATAAAGATATCAACTACTGCATGATTATAATAGTACACAATATTTGTGTGACAATAATTTACCTAATTGCTTCAAAAATCAGTTGTGGAATCATTTTCATACAGCCATCCTGGCCAAAATATATAATGTAATCTGTAAAGCTCAATGAAATTTATTATTGAAACTGAAAACATAGCTTCAACCTTCAAATGCCAAAATATATTACAACGTGAATTTTAGGTGGAAAAATAAAAAATAAAATAAATAAATAAATAAATAAATAAAAATAAAATAAACAAATTAAAAAATTCTAATCTTACAATAAACCAAGATATAATAAATTCTAATCTTACAATAGCCAAGATATAACCAAGAAAGAAAACTGAACAAACCAACAAAAAGACCCAACCAAGAAGAAGACTACAAAACTGGCACAGGAGCAAGAAATAAAGAGAACAAACTAAAAGACAGGACACAACACAGGACACAGGGGATTTATGAATTTTTTTTTTTTTTAGGAAAAATCGATTTTCCACTATAGCAAACAATTGACTTTAATAGACGAATATAAGGAGAATCAATGTAAAGAATTATTTCCAGTCAAGCTGTTATTTTGACATGATGCAAAAAGTGTAAAAAAAAGTATTTAACTGGATCCATAAAATGCATTTTCATCACATAATGTTACTAATCACTTAAGATGTGATAGAAAGTGTTAAAATGACTTTATGAAATTAAGAAAATTGAAAATGATCATATGTGATCATCTGCTGCTGGATGTTATTAATAGACAAAAGAAGTGAACTAGTGAGAGAGTGACAGTCAGTTTATTTTCTGAAAGTCCGCAAAGGAGTCGTAATAAAGAAACACTGCTGTGGTCAGAGAACCAAACGCTCTGACTATAATTCATAAGCAGCTTATTTCCCCTTTCAGTTTTGTTCTGTAATTGAAAATATTTATTTTTCACATATATATCAGCAGAGTGCAGAGAAACAAATAAAGCCCATTTTCATCAACCCCGTGCGGCAACTGTGATATTCATAATACATTATTTCTTATTAATGAACTTCATTTCACATGCAAGAGGTGGCGGAGGGAAACGAAATATGATGCTGCTGCAAATCCAGGTCTTTCTTACTCTGGGAATAAAGCAGCATTTACAGTGTTTAGGCGAGAGAGGGAATATTAATCACAGAGCCCTTATAAAGCGCACGCTGTTTAATTAAATGAAAATATGTTGTTGAACTCCTGAGACACGTGAATGATTTTTTTCTGCCCTCCTGTGGTGGACGAATATAGGACTGTTTGTCAGTCTCCACAGCATCCAAAGCTCTGTAGAGTTAGTTCATTTCATTATTAAACCAATCGTTTTCATAATGAAGATTGGTATAACACGTGTTTAGTAATAATGGAAATTTTAATTATAATCTTTTGAGAATACTTGTAAGCAAAACATATATATGTATTAAGAAAAAAATATTTAAATGTTTTTAAACATACAACATTTATATAATTAGGAATTTATATCATATCTTATTTAAGGACAAATTTAATATCAACATGTTCAGAGCTACCTCTTAATGACTTTTTCTTAAACATTTTTTTTTAATGTGTGAAAAACCTAACAATCAAATAAACATTTAATCAAATTACACGGTTCATCAATTACAACAAACTGCATTCTATTTTACATAATTTTTGAGAATATGAGTATGAGAATATGAAACGTAAAACAGACATTACAAAAAGTCTATGCATGGCTGGCCTACAGTGTTCTGCAGTTTGCCACTCTGTGAGTGATTTTTTTTTTTTAAATTGCTGTCTACATATCAGTCAGGATTGTGATTGATAAACATCATTTTTTGACTCTGACATGTGTCACATACACATCTGTTCTGTAGCTTTTGGAAGATTCCCTCAAATATTCCTGTTTGTTCATAAATCAGCTGTGAGTACAATACTTGTATATGTAAGGCAAGGCAAGGCAAGTTTATTTATATAGCACATTTCATACACAATGGTAATTCAAAGTGCTTTACATATAAGAAAGTAAAATAATCATAAAAAAATAATCACAACAATAAAAACAAGGAATTTAGTTTGGAAGTAGCACAGTGCTCATTCAGTAAATGCACAGCTAAACAGATGAGTTTTGAGTCTAGATTTAAATGTGGCTAATGTTTTAGCACATCTGATCTCTTCTGGGAGCTGGTTCCAACTGCGGGCGGCATAGTAGCTTAAAGCGGACTCCCCTTGTTTTGTGTGAACCCTTGGTATTTCTAACTTACTTGATCCTAATGATCTGAGTGATCTGTTAGGTTTATATTCAGTGAGCATATCTGCAATGTATTTAGGTCCTAGGCCATTGAGTGATTTATAAACTAGTAAACGTACTTTAAAATCAATCCTAAAAGTAACTGGAAGCCAGTTTAAGGACCTAAGGACTGGTGTGATATGCTCAGATTTTCTGGTTCTAGTCAGAATCCTGGCAGCAGTGTTCTGGATGAGCTGCAGCTGTCTAATGGTCTTCTTGGGAAGGCTGGTGAGAAGACCATTACAATAGTCCACCCTGCTGGTGATAAAGGCATGCACAAGTTTCTCCAAGTCTTGTCTGGAAACAAAACATCTAATTCTTGCAGTGTTTTTGAGATGATAGTATGCTGATTTAGTCACTGCTTTGACATGACTACTGAAACTAAGGTCAGACTCCAGAATCACACCAAGATTCTTGACTTGATTTTTAGTTGTTTGACCCCTAGAGACAAGGTATGCATTCACCTTGAGAACTTCATCTTTGTTTCCAAATGCAATGACTTCGGTTTTCTCCTTATTTAACTGAAGAAAGTTCTGGCACATCCAACTGTTAATTTCATCAATGCATTGGCAGAGGGAGTCAATGGGGCTGTAGTCATTTGGTGATAATGCTAGGTAAACCTGGGTATCATCTGCATAGCTGTGATAGGCAATTTGGTTCTTTCTCATTATTTGACTTAGTGGGAGCATATACAGGCTGAACAGGAGTGGTGCAAGAATTGAGCCTTGTGGGACTCCGCATGTCATGGATGTTCACTTAGACTTATGCTCTTCTATACTTACATAATAACCTCTCCCTTCTAAGTATGACCTGAACCATTTGAGCACCATTCCAGGAAGCCCAACCCTGTATTCCAGTCTCTCTAGAAGTATGTTATGATCGACAGTGTCAAACGCAGCACTGAGATCTAGTAGTACCAGCACTGATATTTTGCCAGAATCAGAACTTAAGTGAATATCATTTAATATCTTTATGAGCGCTGTTTCTGTGCTGTGATGTGGTCGGAAATTGAAAATTGTCCAGGTATCCATTTGACATTAAGTAGCAGTTCAGCTGATTAAAAACAACCTTTTCAATAATCTTGCCTATAAAAGGAAGATTTGATATTGGTCTATAGTTGCTCATTATGGTGTTATCAAGATTGCTCTTTTTCAAGAGGGGCTTAACAACTGCAGTTTTCAGGGAGTTTGGAAAAGTCCCAGAAAGAAGTGAGGCGTTCACCACTTCTAAGAGATCTGCTTCTAAACAGTTAAGCACACTTTTGAAAAAAAAATGTGGGAAGTGTGAAGGTAGCAGGTTGACGATTTAAGGTGCTGTACTATTTCTTCCAAAATTTTGCTATCAGTTGCTTCAAAAACAGACATAGTAACTTCATTTTGAAATTGTGGTTGAATCTGTCTGACCTCTGCATAACTTGAGGATGTGCCAATCGCCTTTCTGATATTATTTATCTTCTCAGAAAAGAAGGAAAAAGTCAAAAAGTCAAAGTCAAAGTCAGCTTTATTGTCAATTCTGCCACATGTACAGCACATACATACAGAGAACTGAAATTGCGTAACTTTCAGACCCATGGTGCATACAGTTAACATTAAACACTGACAGTAGACGTAAAAATACAGATAAATACAGTTTAAATATATGTACATACAAACTATACAGATATACAAATGAGGACATTGTAGAAAAAAGAAATAGATAAAGTGGCATAAGGCACATGGCAGATAGAGTGCAAACCAGTTAAATAAACAAAACTGTGCAGATATAATGAGTGTAGTGCAAAAAGAGCTTATCAGTCTGTTAAAGTGATAAGAGCTCAGAGAACAGTCTTAGTTTGCAGTCAATGCTGGATGAGGTAGTGATCAATCCAATGCTGCACAAAGTGACTGGTGCGGGGTCACAGTTTGAAAAGGGGGGGGTGTCAGAGTTCAGTGGTGTGTGGGGTAAAAGAGGGGGCAAGGTCGGGAGGGAGTTCATCTTCCTGACAGCCTGATGGATGAAGCTGTCCTTCAGTCTGCTGGTCCTGGCCTGGAGACTCCGCTGTCTCCTCCCTGATGGCAGCAGACTGAAGAAGCTGTGTGTCGGGTGGGTGGGATCACTTATAATGCAGAGGGCTTTGCGGGTGAGACGGGTGTTGTAAATGTCCTGGAGGGAGGGTAGAGAGACACCAACGATCTTCTCAGCTGCTCTCACTATGCGTTGAAGTGACTTGCGGCAGGACACGTTGCAAGCGCCATACCACACAGTGATGCAGCTAGTTAGAATGCTCTCGATGGTGCCTCTGTAGAAGGTGCACATGATGAGGGCCGGGGCTCTGGCTCTTCTCAGTTTGCGGAGGAAGTAGAGACGCTGCTGTGCTTTCTTGGCCAGTGCCACAGTGTTGTTAGTCCAGGAGAGGTCCTCAGTGATGTGCACACCCAGGAACTTGGTGCTGTTCACTCTCTCCACAGTCGCACCGTTGATGGTCAGTTAAAGATATAGCCTTCATAAATAGCACATTAGTGTTCTCGTTAATGCATCTCTTTCCGACAGAGACAGATCTAGATTCAGTGGTAGCAGAGATCAATATATCAAAGAAAATTCAGAAGTGATCAGATAGTGTCACATCCTTAGTAACAATGGATGAAATATTCAGACCCCTACTGATGAGTAAATCTCCTCGATTGTGTGTGGGTCCATGCACATGCTGAATCAGGTCAAAAATGTTTTAAACAGTTATAATTTCTTTTGTAGTTTTGATTTCTGCATTATCTATGTGAATATTAAAATCCCCTGCAATAGCAAAACCGTCAAACTCTGAGAAAATCATTGATAACAGTTCTGTGAACTCTTCAATAAAGGCTGGAGAGTGTTTTGGAGGCCTGTAAATAATGATAAATAGAATGTGTGGAGCACCTTTCAGCACAATCCCTAGATATTCAAAAGACAAGTACAGACCAAATGACACTTGCTTGCATTGATAAACAGTGATAAGTAAAGCCGGAAGTTATGTAGAACACTGATTTTCTGCACAAGCATTTTCTGTGGAGTTCCATTTCATCTCATTGGAAAAGGTTCATGCTTTACTTCAAGAGGTCAAATCACACTCACAAAATATCAACAGTGTAAGAAGCTAAAACTCCTAAACATTCAGATCAGAGGTCTGAAAAGTTCTTTTGCTGAGCACAAAAGAAGCTATTTATTTTGAAAAATGTTAGTACAGGATAGCTTTGGTTATCACTGACAAACACAGACAGTCAAAAGATGTTCTTTACATAGTGAAAATGTTTTCTACGTTGTGAAAGCACAATATTTTTTTTTCAAAATGTACGGGAAATGAGATTTTTATCATTATTGATACTTTGTGCTAGTTTCCTAGGAAGTGGCAATTTTATTCTTTTTGAACACATGGGATGGAAACGATGCTTTATTCACAGATGTTTTATGCAATATTCAAATTTTTCACAGTTAAATTCACAACTTTGGATGGATACATAGCGAATGTCACTGTTTCAGCCAAAACTATTTCACATAAATGAGCGTAGGAGAGAAGGAATTTTACCCTTGGTCTATTCCTGGGAAAAGGAAACACATGTCACCCGGCTGTCATGTGTATGACATTGAACAGTAAACTAGGTCAAAGCTATAGAGAAGATAATAACCTTCCCTTTAGGGAATGTGTGAGTGTATGTATGTTTTGAGAGTGTGTGTGGGCAGCAGTGTGTGTATTAATTGTGTATTACAGTGCTCTCAGCCTGAAGTGGTGTATAATAATCTTCTTCTATGCATCTGATCAGCCTACAAACAACCTTCACACGGTCTGTTTTCAGCAAACAGCCGCAAGCGAATATAAAAACAGATATGCTGTGAAAGTATTTGTGTCAAAAAGTAAACCTTTATGATGAAATTAAATCTTGTGCTTGGATCCCACAGTAAAACAGGTTGTATGGCAAAGCAACAAGACCTTCCAAATATTGCAATGTTGTCCGCAAAGGAGCGTTGGTCATCTAGGTCAGTGGTTTTTTTAAACCCTTGGGTGGGTTGCGAGATGGGTCGCCAGGATGATTTAAGGAAACTGTATATATGTATGTAACAAAGTTCAAGACAGCCACCTCGTGGAAGACTCCAATGCGTATTTGTGTTTGCACTCTAGAGAGCATCAAAGGTTTCTATTCACAATGAGTTTTATTCAGTCTTGAGAATCTGTCTGTCTGTCTGTCTGTCTATCGATCTATGCTTAACTTGATGCATGTAAATGGTTGTATATATATAGATCATGTCAATTTAAAAAGACAAAATAGCATCACTCTTCAAAAAGTTTGAAAACCACTGATCTAGGTGACACAAAACATCATACATCACCTGGAAGTGTCAACTTTGCGACCATTCACTTATATGGAGAAATATATGATTGAGGACTTGCCATGAAAAAGCATGAATTTAGTATGGCTAATATTGAGCTTAAAGCAACGATCTGACTTCAAATATGGTATGTCAGAGACATGCAGAGATGCTTGATAAGATTGCAGATGGAGATACAGAGGAAGAAATGAGATGCAAAGTTGAGGGTCTTCAGCATATCACAATTACAACAGAGATGATACAACGGGATTTTGAATTTTGACCGTTGTGAGAAAATCCAAGGTCCAAGCACTGAACCTTGCGGGACCTCAGTAGCTTGGGCATAAGTGAGGAGAGTAAGGCTTCCTGTTATCCAGATAATGCCCATCTCTGCACATTTGGAGATCAAAAGTATGTGGTGGACAGTGTTGAAGACTCGTGCAGAACTGTTGCAGAGCTGAGCAAGGATACGGAGTTCTGGTAGTGGTATTCCAGAAAGAAATTTATTCGACATAACTGTGTAAGTTTACAGATAAATATATGGATAATCTTTTGGAACTTTTGGTTTCGAAAACTGGGGTAACTTTCAGGGTAAGTAAATAGCCATAGCAACCTTTTCTCTTAGTCACCATTCAAATGGCACTTGGTTCGGTTGCGGATGTGATGCCAAACTTTGTAATGCAAGTTTTAATTTGCTTGGATTAAATGGCATCACTTTCAAGCCTTCAAATGTTCCAATCACACTGAAGTATTGTCATATTGACAGAAATATTGGTTTGTTTCACAGACAAAGGCGTATAGGAGTTTTAGTACACTTTCTGTGGGCACCAGCACGTGTTGGGATACAATTAAATGAAAACAAAACGGCTAATGAAGGTCTTAATTTGCAAAAAATTAACTTACAGTAACAGTCAATTTACGCAGGGTAGAAGGAAAGTGTCTGATTCAACAAGCATGTTGTAATAAATGGCAGAAGGACTGGGACATATGTAGGAAAGGGAAGACATTTACATAGAACACAAAGTAAAACCAAGTAAAATTAGAACTTAAATAGGAAGGAACATATTATATTTAGAAGATTAAGAATGGGTCAAACTTAGTGCAACACTTCACCTTAACTGAAATGTAAACCTTAATTAATCTATTTAATAATCAATTAAAAAATAATCTATACCATTATGGTTTCGGACACCACCACAAATGGCTCAAATAGTGCCCTACTTATGAGTATGTGGCTGACTTTGGACATAGCTTCAGTGTAATCTTACTCCTGGCCATGTTTTTGGAACCAATAACTGCATGTAAAAAGGTTTCGGTTAATCAACAGAGAGTTCAGTGTTTATGTGACGGTAAGTTAACTCATGCATTTTCATGCATTCAATTGTTGTTCAATATTCAGTATGCTCAAAAGAAGTTGTTCTTATCAGCTGAGCTGATGTTGCTGAAGCGCTTTGAGTTTCCCAATGTTAGTTGAACAACACTACAGAAATATTACAGCAGATGATGATGGAGGGCCTGTTGACCTTTTAGCTTTTATTTGGGAAACTCAGTACCACAGTGCACAACTCTGATTTTAAAGGTATGAATTGCTCCCACAGGGGCATTTTTTAAAAGTAAAACTGATCATGTGAGTAATCATGGCATGCTGGTGAACAAATCACTCATGTGTGTCATGGGTGCCAGTTAGGTCCATCTGAAATGGAGGAGAGATATCTGCATTTACATATATATATATATATATATATATATATAAATGTAAAAAACTTACTGCACTTTATCAGTTCATGCATTTCCTGGGAAATTAACCAGTGACCTTGCAGCTGCTAATGACAACCTCTACCAACCAACCAAGCTGGACAAACAGATATCTGACATTTGGTCAGGTGCACCACACTGTGTGCCATGTTCTTCAAGTGGACACATGGGCTTGCTGGCCATCACACTGCTTACGTAAGATCTATATTTCACCACTAAACAAAACAGAATAAAGAAAAAACATGAAAATCCAAATAGCATATATATCCTCTCTTCTCCGAAATGAGAACAGTCAAGTATCGATGTACTGTCTTCACCTCTGACGTGTGTAGACAGCTGTGCAGTCCGTCTAATGCAAGATTGGTGTCTGGGGTGGATTTGATTGACTGAGATGGAGACAGATTTTTCTGAATTAATAGATACAGATGACATCTTTCAAAATAATTTCAAACTGGACGCTCAGCATATGACAGACAACGCTTTATTAATAGCATTAGTCCATTAAGCTTGAACAGAACGGAAGTCCAGCAGTGCAGGAGAGCACGTTGTATTTTTATTCTGCTCAGTCTCACTGGTAAATTACTTCTTAAGCCTCTGTTACGCTTGATGGAATGCAGGAATGTGTCAATAGCAACAGCAAAATCAGAAGAAAATCCATCCTAAAGAAATGAGAGCATAAATGAACTTGAGGGAGAGTAAAATTTCTGGAACTGAAGTGATTGCTTTTGCCATTGCTTCAGACGGGTTGATCACACTTCGTGTTTCATTCACTTCCACTCTCATGCATGAAAGAGGGAACACAAACATGTTGCATAGATGTTTTTGTTTATGAGCACCATGGTTTTAGTTGAACTCTGACCCACAAGTCTATGTAGTGAAAAGACATGCATTACCATTTAAAAACCTGTTTGACCCCAGCTTTGGTTGCTTCATGGATTGATTTTTGGCCATATTTGTTGTGCATTCTTAACAGATTTAATAGTTCTTGAGTTTTGATGATTGGTTCTATAAAACAGCAGCATGAAGACTGTATACGTGCCATTGCATCTGCCACTGAGATGAGTTTGAATACGCACTCTATCCTGTTATATGTGAACTGGTTCTTGCATTTCTCTTCATCTTATATGCAGTGGATCTAAATGTTGATTTGGCACAGCAGTTCTGCTGAAGTGGCTTGTTTTGTCTCTTGAGTCGGCAATTGCATCAGCAGATCCATCATATAGTTTTCTCCACAACCCACCCAACCCAAACCTTTTTTATTTGGTCCAGAGAAGCAAAAATGTTCTGTTGCATCAACGACTCATTATTCATAGTAAAGAGACGTTCTGCCCACTGACACACTGTATGTTTTTCTCTCTGTCTGTGATATATCAGAGACACATATGAAAATAAAAGACATCCATATTCAGGATTTGCTCAGAGCGAGGAATATATTTTTCATATGTCCTTCAGCAAAGATTAAAATGAAACAGGAGCAAAGCATTCACCTCAATGCAAACGTACTGCTGTAAATATCCACTTTTTTAGCATGTTCTCTCCTAGTCTAATGCCAGTTTGAACTTGATGGAAGATGCAACAATTATTCTTATTATAATGACAATTATTACAGGTGTTCTTTGTCTACATACTAAATTAAAGCACCACATAACCAGCAGTATAAAAGAAATTAATTACTGGACTGCATTTAAAAATCAAGGATACAAATGTTGAATCAGAATTACACAGAAAAGGCTATTTTCATTGCATCCATTAAGAAGTGAAGGTCAGTCTATACATTAATAATCACACACACACACACACACACACACACGCACGCGCGCGCACACACACACACACACACACACACACACACACACACACAAAGACACAGGTATTCCTATCATTATGGGCTCATTCCATAGATGTAATGGTTTTTATACTGTACAAACTGTATTTTCTATCCCTTACGCTAACCCTACCCGTAAACCGACCCCTCACAGGAAAGTTTCTGCTATTTTAGATTTTCAAAACACTTCATTCTGTATGATTTATAAGCTTGTTTCTTCATGGAGACCAAAAAATGTCCCCACAAGGTTGATATTGACTGGTATTATTATACTTGTGGGGATATTTGGTCCTCATAATGTAGGGAATACTTTTTGCAGTTTTGTGTTTCTTAAACTTAGAATAAAATAAACACTTTGGTGAAATAAACGCTGTCCCTCAAATTAGCAGAATTTACACTATAACCAATGTTTTTTCCTATGAAGTTGTCACAATTATATAGGTTCAAAGGTTCAAAGCATTTATTGTCGTGCACAGTGAGGAAACCCAAGTTTCCCTGTACAATGAAATTCTTTCTTTGCTGTCCATATTGAATGCCAAGACAAGTGCAAACTATGTAAAAAAATAAAACAGACATACACATAAATAGAATAGACATAATAAAGTACAGCTATGTTGCAGGAGTAGAAATAGACTATGTATATAGGAATATAGACTATGTACATCTGTATGTGCGAGTGTGCAATACTGATTGTGCAAAACAACAATATAGTGACGTTCAATATTAACATTAACGTGTCCACTTGTATCAGTAATATGTAGTATATCTCTGTGTGCGAGTGTGCAATATTGACTTATGTACAAACAGTAGTGCAGTGGCCTGTAGCAAATTGAGTGCAACTACATAATAATAATAATAGCAGCTTACATTAACAATGTGCAATCAAGATGAAGATACTTGATATGAATAGCAGCAGTAACATTAACAAATGTGCAAATTGAGCTGTAGCAGTTCAGTCCACATATTCTATGAGATATGTGAGACTAGTCTGTGTCCACTGGCTACCCGTTTAAAAGTCTAATGGCTGAGGGGAAGAAGGAGTTCCTTAATCTGGATGTCCTGCATTTCACACTCCTGTACCTCCGTCCTGAGGGTAGGAGTGTGAACAGTCCGTGTTGTGGGTGGGTGGGGTCCTTGAGGATGGAGGCAGCTCTCCTGCGATGGTAAATGGCCTACAGAGAGGGCAGTGGAGTCCTGATGATCTTCTCCGCAGTCTTCACCACTCTCTGCAGACGTTTGCGGTCCCTCACTGTAGTGCTGCCATACCACACGGTGATGCAGCTGGTCAAGACGCTCTCAACAACACAGCTGTAGAAGTTGCTGAGGATCTTAGGTGACATGCCAAACTTCCTCAGTCTCCTAAGGAAGGAAGTACAGCCGCTGTTGTGCTTTCTTAACCAGCTGGGTGGTGTTGAGTGTCCAGGTGAGGTCCTCGCTGATGTAGACCCCCAAGTATTTAAAGCTGCTCACCCTCTCCACTTCAAGCTCTCGGATAAACAGTGGCTGGTGAGTTCTCTTCTCCTTCCTCATGTCCACTATCATCTCCTTTGTCTTGTCCGTGTTGAGGGTGAGGTAGTTGTCCTCACACCATGTCACAAGACTGGCCACCTCCCTCCTGTAGGCCGCTTCATCTCCACCAGTGATCCGTCCTATCACTGTGGTGTCATCAGCGAACCACAAGGACAACAATTATATAGCTCTTAATAAAAAGAGCTTTAGTGTACTTGGTTTAGTGTACTTGGTTACCAGGGTGACAACAGTGTCAGTGAAGAGCTCGAGATGAAACATGAGACTTGTGAAAACATAAAATTCATGCTTAACACTTAAACACAGCATATTTATAGTGTATGATTTCCAAGCTGTGACTTTTCTGAGAGCATGCAAAAAAAGTGACAAATATATATATATTTTTTGTATTTAGGGTACATAAAATGCTGCTAGATATAAAATAAGACAAAGGTGTTGGACTTTTTTTTTCCAAAACTAAATTTCACTTCCACTGCAGAGTGAGAGATGGAAATGACATTTGCTCCAACACTCTCACGACAATTTGTAACTCTTTTATTTTTTGCCAAATTGGTGTCTAATTTATGGAAGCCCATCTCTGCTACTCACTTGAAGAAAAAAAAAATAATAAAAAGGTAATTGTGACTTTTTTCACAATTGTGAGTTTACAGCTCGCAATTTTGACTTTTTTCTTAGTCAGAATATAAATTAGCAATTGCGAGGAATAAAGTCAGAATTGTGAGATATAAACTTGCAGTTCTGAGAAAAAAACAGAAATGTGAGATAAAAAGCTGCAATTAAATGTTGTATTTTTTGATTCAATATTTTTTATTCAGTAGTCCTACTAATTCACATGAATGCACATCTCATTTGTGTAATTAATTAATCATTTTTTTCAAAAATCATACATTTATGTACGAATCTCATCCTACAAATTCACAGCTTCATCGGTTAGTGAAGCTTTCTTGGGTTAAGAGTCAGGTTGTTTGATGATCATGTACATGTCCACTGTTAGACATTATTCAGACAAACTACTGAAAGTATGAGATGTGCATCTCAAGTTCACTTTCCTAAAGTCCACAGGGCCAAAAGCACCCACAGCTGAAGAAACACTCTTCTACAGACTGAAGACAGTAATGAATACACCTCTGAACGTAAAAGCCACGACATGCTGCCGAATAATTAGGCTATTCCAGATGCTGCTTCCAGACTCTCCCACATCTCAACTTACTCAGATGATTTCAAACGCTTCTATCCATCCTCTCCTATTTTCAGTCGGCAAACCTTATTACGGTGAGAGAAAAACATGATTGATGTCCCACACCCCCCATCTGCATCCCTTGCAGCAGATATGGAAATAACAAGGCAAAACATAAATGTAAATTAGTGGGAGTTGCTTTAGGTAAACCTTGAGCTGTCTGTGAAGACAACTGGTTTCACTCTCAGAATGCTAAGCAGCCGCAGCCACTCGTAAACAAACCGGCCTCTATTCAATTTCAATGGCCGTAATTAGAATGAATGAGACACACGCTTCATGCCGAGAACAGGAGTTCGTCAGGAGAAGAGAGCAGCAGAAGGAGGTATGAATGCAGAGATAAAGGCCCTAAAAGTGATCTCCGCAGCTCACACGGCCACCAGAACAGCACCAGGATAACGGTGCTTTTTGATGGACTTTCAGTCTTGTAACTGGATCACAGCGTGGAGTTTGCCAATTCGCTCGCTGTATGATACTGTTCGCAAACAATGTGACAAATGAATTTGATTTGGCCACATGCATTCACAACAACATGTGCCCTAAAATGTGATACGCATCATGCATTACAGAAATAATGCATATGAATAATGAAGGACCGGCAGGAGGAAAGGTGCACCGACTGGGAAGATAATAACTTAATTTGACATTGGTGTAATGCTTCTACTGTACTTGCTGGTGGACAGTTTATGTGGGTTTGGCTGGTCCAAAAAACATCTTTTTCCATTAATTGCCTTAAGTTTTACAAGTACGAGCAGTCAGATGAAATGGCATGAGTAAGTGTCCTGTTCTTTGGAATGGGAATAGTTCAGCCAAAAATGAAAATGTGCTGAACATGTCCTCACCCTCAAGCCATCCAAGATGTAGATGAGTCTGTTTCATCAGAGATTTGGAGAAATGTAGCATTCCATTAGTTGCTCACCAATAGATCCTCTGCAGTGAATGGGTGAATGGGATCTACAAGTAATCCATACCAATTCAGTCCATCAGTTAACACCTTGTGAAGCCAAAAGCTGCGCATTTGTAAGAAACAAATCCATAATAAGGACTCATCTATATCTTCAGGGTGAATACATTTTCAGCTAATTTTCTTTTTTTTGAGTGAACTATTCTTTCAATCTGTGTTGTCAGGTTTTTATATTGTTTTATATATCATATTTAAAATATTAACATACTCTACGTGGCGTTACGGCATGGTGTGAAGGTTGCAACCTGTTAATACGAGTGCCAAAATAAACATCTGCTTGTGTAAGAAATATACAGTGTAAACAAGTCAAAGCATCATTATGTTTGCTTGACACAAATGACTTATAATAAACAGAACCTGAAACTATTGTTGATATGTTGCATTGCAGAATCATTTTTCTGGTAACAGGAAAACATTCCTTTTTAAAAAGATTTGAGATTTGATGGAGTAACCTTATTTTATTGCAACAAGATGCTCTTTTAGACCACAGTCAATATGAGTTCACAGCCTTTTCTTTCTGTTAATGAATGCCCTCTTGTGGTCTGTTGAGGCACATATGTGTTCATGTCTGGGAATGAGCTGAACAAACAAACAAACAAAAACACACACACACACACACACACACACACACACACACACACACACACACACACACACACACACACACACACACACACACACACACACACACACACACACACACACACACACACACACAATCATCTCCAAGCTCACGCTTCTGTTTGACATGACAGTCACATCTGATGGGGTTTAAACCAGCTGTAGTTCTGGAGTTAAAATGCAAACGATGGAGATGCACATAATTCCTTATGCATTGTTAATTTGGCAGAAGAATAGATGGTGTCTCTAAAGCCCTCCAGCTCAAGTGTATTTAAGTTTTGGAGAGGCTCATTAGACAGTGCAGTAAAATAACACTGAATCCTGATTGCTCTGAAATGCATTATACAGTGGACGACTCCTTTGTTGTCAGAGGAGGGTGTAAACTTTCTTTTCTGTAAAAGCAGGGGTGTCAAACTCATTTAAATTTGAGAGCCAGACTGGAAAACAGTTTTTATTGGTTAAAACTGGTGCCTGTGCAAAGATACAATCAACATAATCAGCCACAATCACTTTCTGCTGCTTTAATTTAAATGTTGTTCTGATGGGAGAACAGGGAACTCATTTAAATCACCTGAGACTTATAGTTAGGGAATATTTATAGATAAAAAAATAACTTTAGATTTTTTTTTTCATTGTGTGTATTCAGATTGTTTTGAGTCTGGTGGTAATAATTTGGTGTCTCTTTCATTTCTTTGGTGGTAATTTCTTTCTTTCTTTCTTTCTTTCTTTCTTTCTTTCTTTCTTTTTCTTTCTTCTTAGTTACTCCAGACTTTTGAATGGTAGTGTACTGTACTACAGTTTTCACAATAATATAAGACAGCAAAATCTATTTTTAACATTGATAAGAATCAGAAATGTTTGAGCAGCAAATCAGCATATTAGAATGATTTCTGAAGGTTCATGTGACACTGAAGCCTGGAATAATGATGCTAAAACAAAAAATTTACATTTTAGACATTTTAGCATATATTCACATAGAAAACAGGTATTTGAAATTGTTATAATATTTCACAATATACTGTATGGTTAATGTTTATTTTAAATGCTCCTTAAAATATATTTCCTTCCTGCAGTTGATGAAGTGGCATCGAGAGTCAAACTGACCACAAATGTTATTGTCACACAGTGTCACACATTAAAATATTTACATGTTTCAATTCGAATCATCCCACGTGTTGTGTCTTTGACGCCTCTGTGTATTTTCTGTAGTAAAGCATTCACATGTCTTTTGTGTTTTTTCTCCAGCTGGACCGACCACAGCAAAATCCAAAGCCTCTCCATCCTCACACTCTTACGGTCACCTTCATTCAAAGTGTAAACAAAGAGGTCACCTGACAATACGCTCAAATACCGCTGTGTCTTCCCTATTGACTTTGTGTCAGGCCGCCACTTGCCCTTTGTTTCAGAGGCGAGTCTGCCGGAGCTGTGAGACGAGAGGACGAGCCGAATCAAGCAAAGGTCAATGTGAATGAGAGGCGCTTTTAATGCTGACCACCTCGACACACACTGAGGGGATATCAAAGCCGACGCGACCGGCCACGGAGAGGAGGAAAAGTCAAGCTTCTGTCTCACGCACGCTGCTGTTCCTCAGAGAGATCTTCAGAAGCCAGAGATCTGCTGTGCAGCGGTAAATGGAGGCGGTGTTGGTCTGCGACCTGCTGCTTTCATACTCTCAGTGCTTTGAAATCGCCAAAGGCCCGCGATCGTGTCTTAAAGACACAAATAATGCTCGGCTCTGCCATAAGGGAACACATCATTAGAATCACTTCAGTGTGCTAGAAGTAGCCTACTTCTCTTGTAATGGCCTCTTTTAGTGTAATTTCTTGCTGAATTATTGAAATGAAAGACTAGTTCATTCATATTCAATATTCATATTTTGATTAGCTAATTTAAGGCATTAAATGCTCATGAAACTGAGATTAATGGCTGTTTACAAAAATGTGTTTTGTATCTTTGGACAGACACTGAAATAGATGTATAGACAGCATTATTATGAATTTGAAGAGTTCAGCAAAAGCCTCTAAGTGCCGTTTGAAATTTGCGGTTACACTTTATTTTAAGGTGTCCTTCTTACAGTGTAATTATACAGTTACATAATATTAATTAACTTCATGTGGGTAAGGTTAGGATTAGGGTTTGGTTTAGGGTTACCTGTGTGTAATTATGTTTTTTATTATAATAGTAAATACATGTAACGTCTAATAAGGACACCTTAAAATAAAGTGTTGCCCAATTTTCTTCTAAAATGAGCATTTTTATCAGGCTCCTATGTGTAGATTCACTAATTTCAGATTCTTTTCATTGCCGTTAAAGCGAAATAACTGAACATAAACATAGGAGCCTGAGAAAAATGCTAATTTTAGAGAAAATTTAATTAATTTGTTTAAATAAATTGCATGGAATTTGGCTGTTCTAGTCAGTGTTGTTTTAGCATTACTGATATACTATATAATTTTTGTTAATATTTTAAAATAGATTTCATTTTTAAATTTTCAGTTTTTCTTATTTTTTATTTTTGTCATTTTTTATTTCTATTTAAGTACTTGAACTTTAACTTAATCATTTGTTTATTTTTTAGTAATTATTATTATTATTATTATTATTATTATTTGGTTTTAGCTTCAGTTAACAATACTAATTTCTAATCAGTGTACATTCAGCCTCATGTGTCTTGTTTGGTGTGAGATACAAAAATATTAGCTCATTTTCCTGATTTCAAAACAATTCTTAAACTTTAAACAAAAACACTTGAAAATCAGGAAAAAAGACAAAAGATACAGCCCTGTATTTGATGGCACAATGCAGTACTCATCTCATTAATATTTGTGAATCGAATCACAAACAATGGTACAATTTAAAACTATTGATTTCTTCATAAACACAATGTATCTGATGTCTATACAAATATATGTTGTTTGACAGTCCTGCTCCACTATATTATTTGCTATGCTTGATTGGATGATGAGCTCTTTTGATGCAGTTCTTGTATCCATGGTAACAACAATTTCTCTGATTGGTGAATCCAAAGAACTGGCCGCTTCAGGATTACGCTAGCTCTTCACCAGCTATTAAACACAATTAAAAAAAGTTGAAATCATGAGGAGTTGTGGTTTCTACAGAAGCATCTACCATCACTAAACAGCCCCAGAACTCTGTCTGAAAGGTTTATATGTTATCGTTAAATATCTATTTCTCTGTGGAGAAAATGAATAGGATTTTGACTTCCGGATCTCAACTGTTGAGCTCTATTGACCTGCCGCTATGGCCTGTCACTCATAGTTACTGTTGTTACCAGTGCTTATTCTTCTGCCGCTGCAGTCAGACATGAAGAGAGAAGCATTCAGAGTCACAGAGCAAATTACCACATTAAATGACATCTGGCTCAAACCTGCATTTATATATTTATGTTATAAGATGCCCAAAGGTCTTCAGTAAAGTTAAGCACAAAAAATGGTTGTGTAGTGTTTGTACTTTTGTTTGTAGTATATATTTGACCTACATCTGCTATGTACTGACCTATAACACAATGTCCAAACTTTACAAAACTTCATACACAGAGATAACAAGTCATCCTGAGGATACATGCCAAGTTATGTCAAAATATACATTAATTTGTCTCTTGTGAAAAAGAAGTGTGCTTAATTGAATATGCACTTCAAAGGCACTATTTTAACAATCTAAGCGCATGGTGTGAAGTGCATGGCGCAGGTGCAATTAGGGCATGTCCGAATCAGTTTTTGCTAGTTTAACGAAGAGAAAAAATGGTCAGTGCGCCAGGTGCATTGTCCAAAGGGGTTGTACCTCTTCTATTAATGGGTCATGGGTGTTTTATGGGCATAATGTACAATAAACCAGTCAGAGTCTCTTTCCCTTTAAAAGCCAGTTGCACTTGCTCCATGGCGGATTCGCTATTTACATGGCAGAAGACTGAACGCTTCTCCAGAGGGGAAACAGATCTGCTCGAGTGCGAGGTTAAAGCGTACACAATAATAATCTTTTACATTGTAATACTTTCATTTTTAATATTTGGCATGTTTGTGTGCTGCTGCGGGTCCCTGTGTATGTAATAAGCAGAGGGTACGCATGTTGTGCACCCGCCCATAGGCACATATTACTAATGTTTTAAATTAAGGCCCATTAAAAATGATTAAAACTTTTATTATTATTTAATTTGATTTAAATTCAGTTAAAATACATTTAATTTTAACCAGACTACTTATTAAAAATATATTTACGATGTTTTTAACTAAAATTAACTTTAATAGATTGTTGAAATACATTTTAAATATACTAAATTGCAACCTCCTTATTAGAAAAAAAGTAATTACTAATATATATTATCTAATACTGTAAATGTAACCAATGTTAAAGTATGTTTCAGTTTAAATGTTTCTCAGTACATTCAGAATAACTTTAACGCAACCTGGTCTCATGACGAAAACGTACCTCTGGGAACTTTTTCGCAAGACACGAAATACGTATCGCCATGTATGTTTCATGACATACGCAATGAGAAATGTCCACTGGGTGGCACTAAAGGAGTGTTCTTTTTTTTCCCCCGGAACAGATGAATGTACATATGGTACATTTTATGTGATGTTGGTTTTGTAGGTGTTGCGCAGATCTGACTTGAAATGTCCATTGAGTGGCGTTATAAATGCTCCGTGATGTTTTAAAATAACATACCATCTGCACTACACCTAAACCTACCTGATAGAATGAACAAAAGTGAATGTGACATAAAAATGCAATTGCAAGCATGCTGTTTTAGCTCATTGTTTGATCTCTCATCTTTCAGCTCTTTTATCATGAGTCATGTTTTTCACAGGTCTCGTACCCAAGGATTCCGCATCCGAAGTCCAATTCCATGCTGGCTGAGCTACCTAACAAGCTTGTTACGCATGGAGAGTGAAACGTGTGGATCATAACTGTGTACGAAAATGATTACAAGTGCTCTCCATAGTGTTCATTTCTGTTGGAAACTGCAGTGATATGTACTTACTGGTACGTATTTTGTGTCTTCCGAAAAAGTTCCCAGAGGTATGTTTTCATCATGAGACCAGGTAGCTTTAACCATATTCCAAAGACAATAGTAATTAGGAAATTACATATAAAGATGTACTTAAGTCCCACTTAAGTGAGTCAAAAAATGAGTCTTAAGTTCAGTTAATTGCATTTAATGTAAATTTAAACTGTAATGCATTTGAAATCAATTACAAATAATATGCATTTAGGCTTTTGAAAAACATTATATTTAATTTACACTTAAGTGTCTACTTTCAAAATATTTTATTTGTGTAATAAGTACACTTTATAAAAGTATGCTAAAGTGCACTACTTTTTCACAAGGGGTAGATAAAGGGTACATAAACACATAAGTACTGTAATATGCATTTCTTTGAAAAGGTAACTTGGCTATTACTTCTCTTGACAGGAGAAAATAACCTAACCTTTCATTCTGCAGACGCTTTTATCCAAAGCTACATGCCAACGAGGAATAGTACAACACCATGCGTGCTATGTTTTTAATCGTTGATTTAATTATGTAATTATGTACTAGACAAATGTATTTGGCCTTTGAGCGGTTTCTCATTACAGATAAATTTCGTGCCAAGAAAAGTATCTCCGGTGCATTTAGCGTGTACATTAGCAATGGTGTATGGAGCTTAATGCATCTATAGTAATTCTTATTGGTGCTGCATGTGTCATGTGGCAAACCAAAAACACAGACATAATGTAAAAATATACAGTAGCCGCAAGCAACAATCATCAGGATCCAAGCACTGATGGCTCATGTGCCATATATCATTCCAACTATTATGTGTTTTACTGCAAAATCAACAGTCTGGAATCTCCACTGATGCTGTAAGTTTGGGTTTGATCAATCAGCTTACAACAATACATCATTCAACTGACAAAAATGTATTATAACATGTGGACATAGAATTCCTGCTCCTAAGCTGTCATTCCCATTGACATGAATAGCTGATTGCGTTAAACAGATAAAGGTTAATTAAATGGATGACACCAGACCATTAAATTGGCTTATATACTGTACGCTTTTATAGATCAAAATTCTGTTCCTAAATTCTTATCAGGAGGGTTTTGCGCTGATTCATGCCAAGTCTTTTGCAAATTGGACCAACGGTCTGGAAAGAGTTTAAAAGAGCTGGTTTTACAGAAAATTCAGGACCCACTTTATATTAAGTGTCAATAACTACTATATACTATAATTAAAACTAATCATTAATCACAGTGTACTTATTTAAAATTACCTGTATGTATTTACACCTGTAATTAATATCTATAGTTACATCTATAATTACACACCAGACCATCAAACCTGTGCCTAATCTTAACTGTATCCCACCTCAATAGCAGCAAAAGACACCTAATATACCTAATATGTTAAAGACACCTAATATAAAGTTGGACCACAATTCAAATTGGCTAAATTTCAGTATTTTCCATGGTTAACCCAATCATATGTACAAATTCATGTAGGGCTTGAATCAAATATTCAGATTGTTTATGATTCCTAAAATGCAAATGTACTCATAATAGCATCACCTAATGTCTGACACATATGTGTGGGGGCGTCTGAATACTGAAGGATATTTGAAAACATCCCACCAAGTTTGAGACGTCTACGAATTCCGCCCAGACACTTTTAGGGCAGAAGAAGAATAATTGGCAAAACAGTACAAATACAATTGGGTTCCAGCACCTTAGGTGAAGTCAGTCTCTCTTTCAAACTTTTGTAAGTTTGAAACAGGGCTAGTTATCATCCCGTCTCGGGACAATGACTGTCATCTTATTTCACTGAACGTCTGATATATCAACCAACATTATCATTGAGATCTCTAAGACTGACGGTCTCTGACACACAGACACTTTTAGGGCAGGAAAAGAAAAACTAGCACAGCAGCACAAACACAATAGGTTTCCTATGCTTGGACCGCTAATAACACCAACAGGCAGCATGAATAATTTTTATTATTGTAATTGCACTACTTAAATCTGCTAGTTAACTGCAACTAATTCGTCTGTTTTGGCACTTATCTGAAACATTTTCTGCCATCTTCCTGTAGCTCAAACAATAAAGCATTGTGCTAACCTAGCAAAGGCCGTGGGTTTGAATCCCAAGGAACTGATAAAAATGTGTATCTTGAATACAACGTTAGTTCTAAATGCAGTGTAAATGTAAATACTGTCTGTGCATGACCCTGTGACCTTGATGGCTATTACGGTGTAAATTAAAAATGTCATGTTTTACTTTAATCATTATTTGAAAAAAGTCATCTGATTAAAGGAACGTCCATTACATTTCAAACACTGACAATAAAACTAATTTGAAATAAAATCGTTATCAACCACTACTATGTGAGCAAATTTGAGATCTCTTAGACTGACGGTCTCTGACACCCCAACACTTTTAGGGCAGAAAAAGAAATATTGGCAAAACAGTACAAATACGGCAAAACAGTACAAAGTTCCAGCATCTTCAGTGCTTGGACCCCTAATAACACCAGTTCTGCACACCGGGCAGCATAAATAGTTCCTATTATTAAAATTGCACTACTGCAGTCTGCTAGTTATCTCCAATTTGTCTATTATGGCACTTATCTGGAATAAAGTATGAACTGTGTAGGACAGAATCCTTCTTTCAAACTTTCATGAGTTTCATAAAAGCCACTGCATTCCTGTAGCTGAACCAATAGAGCACTGCACTAACAATGCAATGGTCATGGCTTCAATTCCCAGGGAGAGCAAGAATTGAGAAATGTATAATCAATCCAAGTCACTTTGAATAAAATCATCTGCCAAGTGCAATACAATCTAAATGTTTGCATGGCCATGATGGGTGTACATTTGAAAAAAGCCATCTGATTATGCAAAGTGCATTTCTTTTCCTACACTGATATTGAAACTAAGATGTTATATGAGTGCTATCAACTAACATTATCATGTCAGCAAATTCTAAAACACAAGCTGGTATCTCCACCGCTCTCTCTTCCACCTCCAGCCCGTCTGAAAATGAGCCCTGTTGTTTTGATGGTGGAAATGTTGGCTAAGCATCCTGGCCCGGCAGTTTACAGTTGCTCAGCTCCCCCAGGATCGGCATTGCCAGTCCATTAAGTGTGAAGTGGGATCAGGTTTTCCACCAGGCTGGGTC
>JAFVLL020033093.1:0-25539 GCA_021397915.2 Tor tambroides
TTACTGGGTGCCCACTTCTGGTAAACTATGAAACAGCATGGTAGTCTTCATGTTTACTGCTTTGTCGTCATTCAAAAGAGGCGCTCGTTTCTCCAAAGTGCTGCTAAATTGGGCCTTTTACTGCCCTATTTTCTTTTCTCTAAGCACACTGGCCAGCCCAAAGGGCAGAACGGTGTGAGACTGGACGAGCACGGAGTCCGTCTGGAATGGGAGGGACGGGAAAATGAAGGAAGGGCTGGGACATTGGAGGAACATTGCTGATAGTTGCAACGTTGGCTTATCATTCACACTTGAGTTCATGTACCTCCTGTTCATCGCTTCACATCTCTCGGTCCTGTTTCCGCCCCCTCCCTGCCCACTTTTCCCTGAATATTTTGCATGACTCAGGCAGTTTCCTTCTCTTAGGCCCTTTCCCCAAATGTACGTACGATTCCATGCATCATTCCATCTTTATCTCCTTCTCAAACACATTTTTTTATGTAGCTGAAAGATTGATAACAGAAAAGCAGGAAATGATTAGATAGGATTAGAGCATTTGCAGGCTATCGAGAAGGTACGTTATAGTACAATACCTTCCATTATGTCAAGATGCTTTACAGTATCTCCATGTATGCTGTCTTTGGTGCACACAGTTACTGGAGTGTTGTTTTAAGGACGGAAATCAGAAGATGAATAAACACCAGCTCTCTAACAGCATATGCTCAATTAAAGACCTGCTAGAAGGACTGTTTCTACAAAACGTGTCCTGATGACTGTGTTTTACTTGTGCCCAAAGCATGTTACCTTCCTCCAGAACACTGGAATATTGTGTCTGAACCTTGTTTGGTTTTATTGTCACACTGAAGCCTCTAACATGCAGTGTGAGCTGAAAATGAAGTCAACTATGTAAGGAAATGGGGGGCTAAACTGTGGAATTATATGTGGTGGCATTGCCACTGTGACAGTTTTAGTTAACATTAGGGATGCACAATATAGCAGTACCATGTTGGCTATCAGCCATTGTTAGTGCTTTTTAAAATTTATTTTTATGAGGCTATATTGATTATTTAATTGTGCATACTTGTTTACCCTATTTGTATGCTTAGATTTTGCACAATATATATCGGTACCATAAAGGTTATTAACCGATATTAGAGCTTTTTTTAATTTATTGGTATCAGGCTATATTGAATTTTTAATTGTGCATATTTACTTCCCCCATTTGTGTTTTTTTAGATTTTGCACAATATATCGGTACCATATAGGTTATTAACCGATATTAGTGTTTTTTAAATTTATTTGTATCAGGCTATATGGAATACTTAATTGTGCATACTCATTTCCTCTATTTGTATTTTTAGATTTTGCACAATATATCGGTACCATATCGGTTATTAACCGATATTAGTGCTTTTTTACATTTATTTGTGTAAGGCTATATTGACTAATTAGTTGTGCATATTCATTTGCCCTATTTGTACTTTTAGATTTTGCACAATATATCAGTGCCATATCAGTTATCAAACAATGTTAGTGTTTTGTTTATTTGTATCAGGCTATATTGAATATTTAATTGTGCATACTTATTCCCATCTTTTTATTCTTAGATGTCCTTCATGTAATGCTCATTTAATCTTCAAAAAATAATTTAATTTCACTGTTTTTGTATTAAAAAAACATTTTACGTTTTACAACATTTTACATTGTTTTAATTAATTTTGACAAAATAGTACAAAATGTATTTAATTTATAAGAAAAGTAATTATCCGCTTATCTGTAATGACCAGAATTTTGTGCATCCCTAGTTAACATGGGTGAATAAGGTTAAATGTCTTTATATTTGCTCCATCATTGCATCCTCTAACCATGCTGTCAGGGTTTGAGTCATTAAAGGAATGAGATTGCTGGGTTCTGTGAGTTTTGCTACTAAACAACCATCTGTAGAGGTTTTATGGGAAATTGGGATATGACTGGGGTATGTGGGGAAACACATTTTTTCAGATAGACTTCTTGATCTAAGTTGAAGGTGGTGCCAGCTCTTCTCCATTTTATGCCAGTATTGCATACAGTATATTGAGAGCTTTAGAAGGCCAGTACGTAGTTTTTTTTACTTTCGATTACCAGCATTGAGGGAAATGTTAATGCACTTCTGCACTGTCAAAGCAAAGGCAAGCTAATGATGAAGGCAGTGTGCATAGTCATGATCAGACCTGCACTGCATATTCATGTTCATGTGTGCAAACAGACAGACCTCACAGGATATGACCTCTTCCAAAAATTGTGCCATGTGAATTATTAGAGTCTAATGGGCTTCTAAGAGCGAGTATATGGTTGAGATAATTGCAGAATGCAAGTCTGATGTAAAAGGGTCTTTACCAGAGTTCTTCAAGAGTAAAATCTGGTATGCCAAGGACTCGTTCTACCTCTGAGATCTGACACCAGCTTCAAAAAAGATCAGTTGAAAATGACTGAACCTATATCAGAATGGTTTGTGCCAGCACTGTGTGCTGTTTCACAATGGTGATGTAGCACATGGGCAAATATCTTAATTTTATGAGAATCATCCCTCACTAGAACAAACTTTCATATACTTGAATGAATTTTAAAAAATGATAAAGTGTAAACTAAAAACTGATATTTTTTTGTCCTCGTTCAGTATGTTGGTCAGTTTTATTATAGGGTTTTGTATCTTTGCTCTCAATATACTGGCTTATACAGCATGCAGGATGTGGATTTCTTCTGAAAAATGCCTGCATGGTAACTATGCTTTTCGCATGTGGAAATGGGGCTGTCCCATTACATTAAATAATAAAAACCAATTCCAACGCTCCTGCTCTTAGAGCATGACCGCAGAGTTGAATTGTGCTATAGACAGGCGCAATTGATAGTAGCATGACCTCTCCTGTGTTTTGAGTATGCTGTCTTAGAGGGGACGTTTAGGAACATTTAACTTTTTTTAATGCAATATAAATGTGTTTGATTAGAAACGATTCAGTGTTGAAACTGAATTAACATTGTGAATCATTTGCGTTCAGTCCGGCTACTTGGTATGACTGTTGGAGAGCCTGGGTCTTGTTCTGTTATTCCTCATAAAAAGTGTTCCCATATTGTATTAAATGCAGATAAATGTCTTCTGACCTGTGCTTAGCTCTTCCTTGACAGGCTGCTGAAAAGGTCAACCTCCTGCAGATATGTGAATGAGCTGCTAGCAATAGTCTAGTCTGGGGACCGTGATTTAGGTCATTTGTATTTGTCTCTATGGAGTTTTGAACTTTTTTTTTTCTTTTCTTAGTTTTTAGCTGAATTGGATCATCTTTTCACTGACTTGTGGACTGGATTTCACAGTCCAGTGTTGTTGGTTTGCAAAGTGAAAACAGACGGTTTATTTGACCACTTGTGTTAGTTGTTTAATTTCTTACTGGAAATACATAATAATTAGAATTTTAAAGGATATCAAATATATTTGAAATTTTATACATTTTGAATAACTTAAAGTTGTATTTCTTTATTATTATTTTTACTTTAAGGATATTGAAACTGAACATTTTGCATTTTGTTTTGTGTCTGGGAAGGTAAAAAAATCATTTGTATGGTCAAAACACATTAGCATGTAAATATTTTAAATAATACTAAATGTTTTCTGCTAAGGTATTTACTGCTTTTGGTAAGTTTTTCTGTCACTTTGTGTTTGTCTCTAAAACTGTCATCAAAAACCTGATGTTGAGACGTTGATTTAATTTGACCAGATTCTACATATATTTCACCAGAAATGTTTGAAATTGTTTTGTCAGTTGGGCCAAATGTTCATGATTAAACTTGAAGCTTTGTTTTCCACAGCCTGATCAAGGTTCTCTGCCTATTCTGTTCTTCCTATTCTAGGTATCATGACAAACAAGAAGTCACTAGTAACTTTCTTGGAGCTATGTGGCTAATTTCCATAACTTTCCTATCAATTGGCTATGGCGATATGGTCCCTCATACATACTGTGGGAAAGGGGTGTGTCTGCTCACAGGAATTATGGTATGTCTCTAGTTTACATTTGTGAATGTAAGAATTTATTTTACATTTGTGAAATTTGATTGTCACATTTTGAATGTTGATATTTGTGTTCAAAATAGATATTATTCACTATCTTCTTCTTGTAGGGAGCTGGTTGCACTGCACTTGTAGTCGCAGTGGTAGCCAGAAAGTTAGAATTGACAAAGGCTGAGAAACACGTCCACAATTTCATGATGGACACCCAACTTTGTAAACGAGTAAGTGACTGAACTTTATTTTTGCAAACTTGGGAAAGAACTAGCCATTTGCGTTAAGTACAGTATTTATTTTTTAACCAATGGTGATGTTGTTTTAAACTTTCCCTCAGTGAAAAAATATAGTTTCGCTGAAAAATACATAGTTTCTGTCAACCTGGCTAATGGTCCTGTATTGTATTTCTTTTTTCCTGATTGCTTCATTATTTTCATTTGTAAGTAATGTTTCAACTTCATGCTTTTCTCCCAGGTAAAGAACACAGCTGCCAATGTACTCAGGGAAACATGGCTCATCTACAAACACACCAAGTTAGTGAAGAAGATAGATCATGCCAAAGTGCGCAAACATCAGCGCAAGTTCTTGCAGGCCATTCACCAGTAAGCACAACGTTTCCACACTTCAGCATTTTTGCATGTTAGATAATAAACTGCAGTTATGATCAACTATCCCTTGAAAGATCATTAAAGATGATAAAATCAAGAGTTTGATTAAAAGTTAAAATAGGGTTATTTTGTAAATATGGATGTTCAATTGTATGTTTTGTATGTTTTCGCTAATTCAAGAAACTCTTGTTTCATGTTTTGAACGTTTTGGTTTTGTCTCTTTTTTAAGGAAGGTTGTATATTTTCTAAAGTCATGTTGAATTAGAAGGGGCAGGTATTTGATAATCCAATTCCCAAAATCACTGATCCTCATTTTGTATCATAAGTTCATGTCAATCAAGTGTCGAAGAGATTAGCAACGAGTTCTGAACTTTTGAGGAGAATCAGTCAGCATGTTATTCTTTGTAATGTGATGATTGTCCTTCTCCCCTCTCCTTCCCAAACCCTTACCTTGTGGTTAATGAACATAGACAGTACGATAACAATGGTATCACATGTTGTGTATATGTTGTGGTTTCTAAACTTGAACTGTGTTTTGTCTTAGTTCTGCTCTATCACCTGCAAGAGCTCAAGTAAGTTTTTGTCCTCTGTGTTTTTCTCCCACATCCCCCTGTCTCTGTTCAACATGCATGGAGTTGGAAGCTGAATGCGATTTAGTTACCTACTTCTTCTCTCCATTCTAAGTCTAGAATGAAAAGATGCAACATTACTTAATGCTGTATGGTTTTATGTAACCTTCTGAGGAAGCATCTTTGGAACTATTGATTTGTTCATTTACGAACCACATTATTCAAAGTAAATCTGTATTAACGCATTGATAGCCCCACCTTGTGTCAGAGGAAAAATAAGCTCAATAGTATGTTGGACAAGATGTTGGACGTTCATAAACATGCTTGACTTTCATTAAATAGTCTTGCAATTAACCTCATTCAGTTGATACCGTGTTCCCTTCGACATTTAGGGTCATCCAGAGCTTTTGATACCAAGATGATATGGAGTTTTTGCATTAGAAAGAATGCTGACCATGTCCTGCATCTTCAGATTTTATTTTTGGGTACTCAAAATAAATCCATTAAGTTAGAAAAAGAAAAATGCTAAATCTTTTCAAAATCTTGGCATTTGCTAACAAACGACAAATCGGAGCGGAAGGATTTCGCATTCTTTTAATTCACGACACTTAACGGGCAGGATATTAAGGCAGCCTTTCGCCTGTCTCCTCATGGTCAGAGTCATCCCTGTACTCTTTCATAGTTGCTAATAACAAATAAAAATAAAAAAAAATTCATTAACACATTCTTTTAAAAATTTTGTTCAGAACCAAGCCTAGCAAACAATGCCATTCTCGCAAGCATTTCAGCGGTGTCATATACCTCTACCTCAGCTGTTTGCCGCTCGCTGACCTCATCCTGGCGAGGCTCTCGGATAGGCTTTTGTGAATGGTTGACGCGTGCCTGCAGGGAGCAAAGGAGATGTGTCATGTTTGAACGTTAAGTTAAGAGTTTCTCTTCTTTACATTTCATGAATTCAGGTTTGCATGTCTGGTATGGCAAACAGGACTGTGAATGCTTGCATGCAGGCCACTCTCTCTCTATCCCTCATCCTTATCAAGTCTTCCTGACAGGAATCTGTTACTCTTCCCTAACGTCCCCCGCCTCCCAACCCCGTCCCTCCATAACCCTGCCTCCACCCAGGCTCCGCAGTGTGAAAATGGAGCAGAGGAAACTCAATGACCAGGCCAACACGCTGGTGGACTTGGCAAAGGTATGTTAAAGGTTACTAAAAGATTTTAGATTTGATGGGATGTTGGTTTGGGTTTTTACACTCTCCGAAAAACTGTGTAAAAATTAAGGGTACAACAACTTGTCACTGGGGCAGTACCCTTAAACAGACACCTTTGTACCTTCTTTACTCCTAAAGTGTGGGTTCATAGTAGTTCCATAAGAGCACATATTACATATTACTACTCTAAGGTACTAATATGGGTTAGGATATGCAATCTCTAGGGGTAATGAAGGTACAAAGGTGTCCCTTCGAGGGTTCTGCCCCAGTGACAAGTTGTTGTACACCTAAAGGTAAATAAATCCGCAATTTCTATTTTACTTTTAATTTGTCTTTTTTAATTGAACTGTTTTCTTCTATCATCGTTTTCTAGTTTTGACTTTTCTAATTTGTACATATTTAGTTTTTTAATTTTTGTTTTAGTATTGTAGAGACACCAAGATGTGCTAACTGGAGTCATTTAAAAATGTTTATCAGCATTAGATTTCTAAGCACAGTCCATTGTTGTTTATATCTAGTGGCATTTTCATGTTAAATGCAGGTTGGTTGAAAAGACTTAAGACTTAAAAATGAAAGCAAAACAATTTGTTTTTATTTTTATTTAGAGTCATGAAAAAGTATTTTAGTTTAGTTTCAGTCATGGTTCTTTTATATTTATGTCAGTTAACAAAAATGGTTATGCTAGTTGACCAGACAGCTCAACATCAAAACATCTGTGGTCAAAAGTTTACATAGACTTTTGAGGCTCTGAAAAAAGTTTGTTAATTATAAAGGGATCATAAAAATCACCTTTTATTTTAGTACCTTCCTGATAATGTTATTTTACATAACATGATGATGTTTTCATATAGTTCACAAAACTAAATAATAGCTGAATTTATTTTAAAAAATGACCATTTTCAAAAGTTCACTTACTCTTCTTATTGTCTCTCGTTACGTGGATGATCCATAACTTTTTTTTTTTTTTTTTTGATTTTGCTTTGTAATAGTTGTTCACGAGTCTCTTGTTTGTCCTGAGCAGTTAAACTGCCCAGCGAAAAAAACTCCAGGCTTTTGCTTTTCCAGCATTTCATGAATATTTGAACGCTTTCCAACAGTGGCTGTACAGATTTTGAGATCCATCTTTTTACACTGAGGACACTTGAGGGACTCATACACAACTATTACAAACCGTAATTGATGTTGAAGAAGGCAGCAAAGTTCATTAAGAGCTGGGAGGTGAAAACATTTTGAACATGATGATCAGGGTAAATTATACATATTTTGTCTTCTGGGCTTCTTATGTAGCTTCTGAAAGGAAGTCTGATCTTGAAACAATATAAGATATATGAATAAATGGATGGATTGTCTGATTGATTGATTTCGTTTGATCTGACTCTTTTTTTCTCCGTTCTCTTCTAGACTCAGAATGTGATGTATGACCTGGTGTCAGAGCTGCAGGAACGCAGTGAGGAGCTGGACAAGCGTATTGGCACGCTGGAGGACAAGCTGGACGCAGTCACCGGCAGCCTGCAGGCTCTGCCCTGTCTGATCTCCCAAGCCATAACTCAGCAGCAGCAGGACCTCCTCGACGGCTTCGTGCATCGCTTCTGCCCTGCTTCGCTGGGCTCGGAACGCTCCTGGACCCCCTCCAGACGGCGGCGCTCGCCCTCCACCGCCCCGCACACTTCCTCCGACAGCGGCTAACGCGGGCCCGGACCTGCTGGTCGCTCAAGGTCTCAGACTTATTCCGCAAGATGATCAAGCAGAGATTGAGGACTCGTGTTGTACGTAGAAGAATTATCCAAAATAGTAGATATGGTTTATGTTTAGCCATTGTATGGCCTCAGTCCAGGGTAAGCACCTTCAAAGAGGCCCTCATATATTTACAGAAGACTGAGTTCAGGAGCTGGAGGAGTCCAGGAGACTGGTCCTTGAAACTTCACGAGATCACGGGGTCCCGCAGGAAGGTGGGTGAGCAACGCCACTGCCAGAGTGAACCAAACGCAGACCACAAGGCAGCTAGCATACCACATGAAATGATTCACACTGGTCCTGTAAGACATCTGTGCCAGGATGAGCACCAGAGCAGCGTCTGGGTGCTCTGCGATCTTCAGCATTCAGTTGGGCATGAGGTATGATATTACTACTGAGTAGAATGGCCAGGAATGCCAACTGGATTCAGTTCCCTTGCTCCTTTAAGGGAAATTGGGTGCAACTAACCTTTTTTAGTTACATATTGGCATGTTATTTTTTTCAGTGCCTGAATGTATAGATTGTGGAGGGTTGTCCATTTCGAAATTTTTGAGCGAGTTTTTGTACAATGTTAACACGAGCATTGCATTCCTTTTTCAGATACATTCCTCTTGAAGACATTTAAATCGTCTGTCATAACGAATACCATTAACTCTGTCGCAGTCTTCTCTTATTTTCCAAAGCCTTTCAATACTTCCACCAGTTAGGCAAGGAAGGAAGGAAAAAAGGAAAGAAATATAGGAAGGAAGAAATAAAAGAAGGAATAGTTTCTACTCAAGATGGTAACACTTTCATTTTAACGAAATCTGAGCTTCCAGAAGTCTTCACATTATCGAGAGGCTGCGTTTTTGAATCTGAAATGACAGCACAGAGTGCTAAATGCTGTGGTAGGCACAAATGTATGACAGGACTGAGATTTAAACCTTGCATGTTTCAGTGCAATTGTGACGAATGGATTATGGATGGGTTTTCAGACGTATGTGTGTGCTCTTTTTTGTTTTATTTCATTTATTTTTTACACAGAGATTCCTTTTTAAAATGTTGGATAGTATTTTTAGAGTTGCAAATATAGCGGTGCAGTAATGTGGTAATGTACGTTTAATGCATTCCTTGTTCTACCTATAAATGAATTCCTCGACCAAGAGATTGACGAATCAGTGAAAAGTAGGAGTAATACTAAACAAATCACTCGGTAATCATGAGAAGACCTTCTCTGAGAGAATACATCTGATCGAGCGGATGGAGATGCTTATGGAAGACATTATTGTGGCTCACATTTGCACTTTGCAGAACATACCGTTAAGGCAGCTTAGAGCTCAAATCTGTCTCTCCAATTCACGTGTATTTTTCGGACATCTATGGTTTTAAATAATCACATAACTTTAAAGCAACTGACAATGTTATGTGTTTGACGGTGTAACGGTCACAGATTTAGAACCAATGGTAAAAGACTGCAAACCATCTCATTGCAACTTGTTTTAGAAAAGTTTTCTTTTTTTTATTTATTAATTTGACTTAGTTTTCCTTTATCTGAGTCATTATTTTAATAATTAAAATATGTTTTTTTTTTTAAACCTGGATAAGATCAGGCAAAATATGGGGTAATTATTTGTGCTTGATTTAATATTTATGAATGATTTGATTTTTTTCACCTTTTATTTTGCAAGACATTGGATTCCTAACCAAAGCCTTTACCCTTATCAATTTAAAAACTAATATGTTTTATGACCACATAGAAATTAAGCTGCACACTCACTCAAAGACACAGACTTTGTGCACATTTCATGTGAGATTAAAGCCAAATTCCACCCAAAACACTTTTAATAATGCATGCTTGCTTTTCCTGATTTGCTCGTAAAACATTTGTTAAATTATTATTAAATGAGAAAAAGATTTCCATAATTTGGCGGCTTGATCACAACTCCTATCCAACTTGTTTCAGTCTTGTCAATACTATGTTTAGGTCTTACGTATTTCCAGTCCTCTGTTCTTGTGTACAAACGATGCCTAAAATTAGCAACCTTGCCAGACAACAACTCCATTTAAACTTAAAAAATAGAGAATTCTCACAGCTTTCATTGTCGAAGTATACTTGACACTTTTAGCACATTTTGATAAAACAGAGATCAAAGACGAACTGAGAAAGCCGGTCAAAACGTTCAGTTCCTAATGTAGACAAAAATAGAAGAACAGGCTGCTTTACTATTCAAGCTGCTGTTGATGACCAAAATCAAGTGCAATTTAGATCCTGGTTAAAAATAATTGGATGTAGGATTGCATGGTTTTAAGCAACATGACCATGACCCTTGTTCATGCCTTTCTCTCTCTTTCACTGTCAACACAGTCTAAATGTTGTAATGTGCCAATTATAATGTAAGACTCAGATGCCTTCTGATGTCAAACTGCATACACGAGTAGATGGGACACCAAATCACTAGAACGTATTTTATTGGACTACATGATTTTATTTTCATTCAGTTTTTTTCCTAATTGCCTTTCTTTGTGAAATACCTGTGAATGATTAAACAGAGAGATGAACTTGCATTTTGTATCCTCCCAGGTTGACTGTACATAAAGGCATGGGTTATCACGGTCTCGTATGTTGAGATCCTCTTATTTTGTTTACATAGAGATAGCCCAGGAAGCTACAGTGTGGACAAAATCTGCCCATGTTTCAGATAATAAATATCAAATTCTTGAGAATACACTGTGGCACTGTGATACTGGATGAGCATGTGTTCAAATGAGGATGAAAATATGAAATTCCTGTGAGCATCAGAGCCTCCTTCTGTGGATATGTGATATTAAAACACTTCCAGTACAATAGTTTTTAATTAACTGGGACAAATGTGTGAACGTCTTGTTCTAGCAATTAAATCAACATGCAATGCATCAATCCTTTTAAAAATAAATATATATTCTTGATGTGTTTGATGTGCTGTTGAAGGAGGCAGACCTAGATCCTTTAGTGAGAACGTTGCAGAGGGACATCTCTGAGGCAATCCCAGAAGAGTGAAGAAAATGGGCCACATCAAGCTGCATGGTAATGACAGCATGTGAGAGTAAGACATATGCCCATTAACAGTGGAGCGGACTTCATAAACATTTAATTGAAAAGCAATGAAGATAAACCACAGGCAGCTATCTTGGGACAAAAACAGGCCTTAGGACATTTTCCAAGGTGAATTCAGACACGTATCATTGACAGAGCACAGGCTCACGACGACCACTGAAATGATCACAGATTTATGTAATCACAACTGAATACCAGTATTCTGGTCATTTGTGGTTCCTCAGATCATCAGGCAGAACCCTCTTTCAAAAAGGGCAGGTGTCCATAAGTTCCTAAAAAGTTGAAAGACTGTCAACCAACTGTCTTTCTTGAGACACCTGAAATATGTATTGGAGCTCACTGAGCACATGATAGGACGTTTAAGGGACCCTAAATAGGTTGACTAGAGGTTCTTCCCAGGATTTCACCAGTGTGGAAATTTGAGGAACCTAAATGTAGTATCTTTTGATTTTTTTTAACTATTGAATTAACTGAATTGAATTTAAATTATTCAGTGACAAAGGCCATTTCACCAATTCAGACATGCAAGATGTCTGTATAATACATGTTTGTTTAATAATCTAATGAGTATTTCTCTCTTCTATTAGGTCTTTAGGTATTAGTTTTTGAGGCTGAATTTACTAGATAATCGTGAAATCAGTTCTCTATTCAAATATTCATAGGTGTTCGTCCACTTCATTTTGACCTGTTCATTGGCATCATGATTTATTCTGCTAAAAATTACTGATGAATCATTCCATCTCCACAGATAAAAGTGTTAGTACAACCCTTAAAATTCCTTTAAAATCAATTACTTTGTAGTAATTCAGTGCAAAGCAACAGCAAATGGATCTGCTTGTTTACATGAAAACTGTGATAATATTTCCTATATTTCCTGCTGACTACCAAAAAGACTGTGACAGCTTATGCATTTATTTGTAAGAGGAGTGAAACTATTTTGAACACAACACAAGTAACAAAATATGTTATCCATTTCCATTTGGATCGGTAGCTTGCCTGACATCTATGCATGATGCTAGGCAATACTCCTCCACTGCCCTCTAGTGATTAGCTGGCGAATAACAGAATGAGGCTCGATGACTGCAACTGACAAGGAATAAAGACTTTCGGTTAATGAATTCTGAGGTAGTTACATGTGAAATAAAATGAGCGGTTTTGGGTGATTTTCGTTTTGAGGGTTTCAGGGATGTTATCAAGCACAGTTTCTGTGGAAATGTTGGCAGCGGGTAGTTGAATGCCAGCCTGTGCCTGTCACCAGACTCGGCCTCTGGAGGTTTAATGTTTAATCTCTGCTCGGGCTTCCTGCTACAGCGCCTCTGACTCGCTTTTATCAGTCTTGTTTTTACTTTGTGAAGCCATTTTACCACAGCCATACTCGTTAACAGCAACCTATTCTGACAACAAGGTGAGTGTTTTTGTGTTTGCCATGGTGCTATTCATCGTGTTTTCAGGGCTGATTATTACATGTTTTAAAGAACAAATGCTTAGAAGAGCAAATTTCAGCTTCCTTGTGTATGAATATGTTAATTACTGCACTTGATGAACTTTAAAAACAAATGCAACTTTTAACAAAACCTGCTGAAAAGACCAGATTTAGTTAGCTGCTAAACCAATGACATTTTGCTGAATAACCAGCTTCCAAAACACAGGACAGACTGGCAACCAACTATGCTAATATCTTTTATAAAAGATTTTTTTCAACAGGGATATCAAATTAAAATATTTTTCTTTTTATTAACAATTCTAATGAATTTTAAATACTTTTGAGAAATGGACAGTGATATTAAAAAAACATCTTAGTTTGTCTCATATTATTCTCTAAGATTACCGTACAGCTACTAGAGCTTGATTTTTTTCACCAGCTACAGCAAAATGATTGACCTTGGCAGACCATATTCAGATGATGTCTCATCTTCACAAAGTGAAGATTTCAACAGAGCACATGCAGAGGAGGATCCTTCAGAAGTTCACAATGATGACAATTCTGAGGACTCAAGCTACTCCCAGAGCCGTTCAGCCAAGCAGAAGGACAACAAGGAAGCTGAGAAGACGGATAAAAGTGCCTTTCTGAAATCTTGGACTGGTGTGTTTAAGAAATGGAAGAAAACTGATTCTGAATCACATTCAACATCCTCAGGGGGAATTAAAATACTACCCAACGGCACAAGATGTAGTCCGCCTGTTTCTCCATTGCTGGACAGAAAACATTGGGATGCGCTTACAGGTGACCTCAAGCCAGACTTCCCCCCAGGTTCAGTGGGATACAAATATGACACGCTTGAATCTGAACTGACCAGTATCCATCCGGCAGAGTACTACGCTGAGAAGTTAGAGGTGTACCAGTTAAAATACTCCTACCTGAAGTCTTGGCCCGGCCTTTTAAGACTGCTTGCTGGCCTTCAACTTCTGTTCGGTGGGATGGTTTTCGCCTGTGTGTGTGCGTATATTCAAAGAGACAGTGAGTGGTCCAACTATTACAGACCAACTTATGGGTTCACTGGTGCACAAGGATACCGTTACAGTGGCCCCTTGACAGCCTTTGTGTTGGTCATTGTTGGACTCTCATGGTTGCTGACCGTTATCCTGCTGGTTTTGGGATTAACAATGTATTACAGAACAATCCTGCTGGATTCCAAATGGTGGCCTCTAACTGAGGCGGTTACGAATCTGGTCCTTTCGCTGCTGTACATGGCAGCAGGTATCGTCTACGTGAATGATCTGAATCGTGGTGGGCTTTGTTTCATGACGGTTGGCATCAACCCAGTCCTGTCTAGTCTGTGTCGTGTCGAGGGGGGTCAGATGGCTGGGACTGCGTTTATATTCATTAACATGGTCATGTACTTGATAAACTTCCTGGTGTGCCTTAAAATGTGGAGGCATGAAGCTGCCCGCCGTCAGAAGGAGGCCATGACAAGCCAACTGAACAGCCAGGTAAATGCGCATTTTACATTACCTCCCAAACGTTTAGGGTCAGAAAGTTTTTTTTCTAAGAAATTAATACTTTTATTTAGTAAGGATGCCTTTAATTGATCAAAAGTGACAGTAAAGACATGCATAATGTTACAGAAGATTTCTATTTCAAATAACTGCAGCTCTTTTAAAATTTCTGTTCATCAGAGAATCCTCACGAAAAAATCCTTCCAAAAAATATTAAGCAGCACAACTGTTTTCAACATTGACAATACGAAGAACTAGAATATTAGACTTATTTTTGAAGGATCATGTGACACTAAAGACACCGAAAATCCAGTTTTGCCATTATAGGAATAAATTAAAATAGACATATCATTTTAAATTGTTATAATATTTCGCAATATTACTGTTATAATATTCCAGCCTTGGTGAGACTTTCAAAAATAATAAAAAATCTTAACAAGCCCCAACCTTTGAAAGGTAGTGTGTATATTTCATTAATTAGAATATGAATGTCTTTGGTTCTTAACTTCAAAAAAAGTTATAATAGTGATCACAAGGTTTTTGCTTCACTTTTAACTACAGACAACACTAATGAAATTCCCCGTTTCCACAAAATTCTCACTACTGTTATCAAATTGTACTAATTGTAATGGCTGTTATCTTACAGTTACAGCAGCAGACTCTGGAATCCACATCCAATATGGGCAGCTCCTCGACTAGATCCAAGAAAATTTCATTCAGAGATGAAATGGATCAAAGCTCTGTGAATGAGAGCAGACTGGCTTATGTCTCAGAGAGAGCTGAAGAACGAAAGATTTTAACTGGAGCTATTCCAACAGGACACATTCCTAAACCCAGAGTCGTCGCTGATTATATTATGTTAGTATACTTCATGGTTTGTTTTTGGTCTAACAAAAATAAATGATATAGGCCACAAACGTAACAGGTGATGGTTATATTCAGTACGAATTAACCCATTTAAGCCCCTTGAAGGATCTAGAAAGGCTCTTTTTTTCATCTGTAAATATTTTAGGTGACTATAGATGGTTTAAAACCAACTGCTCTACATATAGACAACCTTAGAAAGGCCTTTGAACAGCTTGATGGATAATGTGTCATTTGGTGTTTGATTCATGCTGTTTCTGAGTGTTTACTGTGAAATGCACCTGACTGATGGGCAAAAACCCTCATTATCTCAATCCTTGATCATCTTTACATGAGCAGTGTGGTGAAAAATTGCAAAAGAACCACACGGTAGGTCTATAGAAAATACCAAATTGCAAAAAGATGAATGTTAAGGAGTTAAAAGATTTTTTACATTTATTTTTTACAGAAAATATCCTGAAATTCATTCAGTAGAGGACAGAGAGCAATACAAAGCAGTTTTTAATGACCAATACCAGGAGTACAAGGAACTGCACAGGGAGATCACAGCCACTTTAATGAAGTTTCAGGAATTAGACAGCATGATGAGCCAACTCATCAATAACAGGAGAAACCCTGAGGTGAGACGTGATATTGGAGTCATTTACATGCATCTGTATTACCTTTTATTAGACTATTCAAACAAGTTGTTTCAATTGTTTTGGTTGTTTTATTTAGGAGAGTAAGAGAATCAATGACTTGCTGAAAACATATGATCAAAAAAAGAATGTAAGTCACCTCTTGAACTAACCCATCTTAAACCGCTACAAAGTGAGATACAAGAGATGATTTTTTTTTTTTTTTTTAAATGTTGTTAATTTTAACTTCTTATGTGCTTCCTTAAGGACCCATACTTTCTGGAGAAGAAGGAACGGTGTGAATATCTGAAAGGAAAACTAAGCCACATCAAGATGAGGATTCATGATTTTGATCGAAATTTCACTGCAAAGGACAGCAATTCCTAAAAAAAATATTTTTATTGTAAAATTATGGTGCCTCCTTTTTTGTCTTTTTTTTACTGTAAAAAACAAATGACGGCAATATGGCTCAAACTAATCTATAAACTTTCACAAATCATGTATTTTTATTTTCAGTATTACACTTTAATTGTTTTTGTCAGTTTAAAATTGTAATTAGGTATATTAAAAAAAAAAAAAAACAGATTACAAAATGATCCTACTTTTACTGAAACAAAAACAAGTGAAATCAGACTTAGACTGTAACTTTAAAGCACTTAGAACACTGTTAGAACACTAACTATCATTAACTCAGTTTCCTGTTCACCTTAACTTTCGACCTACTAAAGAGCCAATAAGACTGATTGTGTCAGTAGCAACGAGTTGGATCGGGTTTAGAGTTTCAGGCCCAGGTCTTTCACAGGAGTCACCATGAGCAGCAGCTGTCACAGGTATTCACATCAAATGGATAAACTCAAACACTAAACCATTCTTGACAGAAAACTGTCAAGCTTAGAAAAGCGGGACCAAGGCGAACAAGGAAAAGCCCAGTGGCTGTTGTGTTACGGTAAGTTATGTAATGTTTTATTTATTTACCACAAAATGATAGACCTTTTTAGGCTGGATTATCAACGTAAAAGTTGCAAAACACCGACATATTGCAGTATTTTTTGAATCTTCCGGTGTCAAATCATACCAATGTTTCATGTGACTCTAGCTGTCAGAAACCAGATGAGATATTGTGACAGCTATATGCTCAGACCAGTCTAAAATAATATCTGTTTATTTTCAAGAGGAAAGTTGTTAAATTATATTCATGTAAAATATACAAAAAAAAAAACTTTCTCCTTTTTTGGGAGAAAAAAACATCTTTTTTTCTTTATTCTTGAATAGCTGTCCCATCAACATGCACCTGTGAGGCTGTATAAAGCTTGCTAGGTTGATTTTCAGCTCTTGAATTATTTATTCGCTCTTTTCAAGTTACCACAGGTGTGCAGCTCACCCTCTCTTTAAAGCATAATTAACTAAGAGGATAGGGTTTTTTAGAAATATTCCTGTTAGCAGTGCATCTCTTCACCTCTTTTATTCACATATAATGGCTGTAACAGAAATGTGAATAAGAAAACTTACAGCATGGAAACCCCCAATGACTGCATCTGCTCATGTTTCTCTGAATTATTCAGAGCATCTCGTCTGAATTGCAGTAGCCTGATGAAGGGAATGATGTTTAAAGCTGGACTCCAGAGTGTGAATGTTGTTTGTGCTATAAAGAGGTGTGTTCAGTTATGAGTTCTGTGCTAATAATTGTATGTTTGTAATCCCAGGGAACAAATGTAGTGATAAAATGTATAGTTTAAATGCAATGAAATCTGATTAGCCAACGGTTCTGTTTGTGCATTCGAGATTGTCAGTCTGTGTTTTAGTGGAGGTTACATTTCTGCAGGTTACATTGGTAATTGGACAAATTACTGTCTTTATGGGTGAGTCATCAAATGATTCATTCAAACAATTCTTTCAAACTCACTAATTAGTTCAGGAACAAAACAGGCGATAGTTTTTATGAGTGAGACATTGAATCAGTCATTAAACTGATTTGTTCAGAAACACTGACTGATTCAGGAAGGCTATGTACTGCTCTGTAACTGATGATTAATTATGCTTTGTCGTGAAATGTTTTTTTTTCTGCATAGCAAAAAATAGACAAAACATTATGTAAAAGCAATATCATTTGCAGTTGTGCCATCTGTGTTACTCTATTGTGGATTTTATTGGAACGCTGTATTGACCATTCAGAAGCGACGACTGGACACCATTATTTCTATATATTTTAAAAATTATTATTAGATGTATAATTGAGACTATGTGAGTGTTAGTTGAGGGCAGCACATGAGTGTTGAGTGGCAATGTTGTAGTCTGTGTTATTTTAGTATTATTTATATACTGTCATTGGTTTTATTATTATTAATTTTTTTAATTAGCTTTTTTATATTTTCCATTTGCATTTTAATTGGTGTAAAATTCAGAAATTTTGCTATGTGCTTTTGTCATTGTTATTTCTGTAATTTTATTATTTTACTGTTTGGCTATATTTCATTTATATTTTAGTTTTAGTCACTTTAATACTTCAATTTAAACATATTCAATTTAATTATGATTTTTTTTTTTTTTTTTTTTTTTTTTTACAATAGCAGTAAATGGTCTTCTCAACACGATTATAAGAGTTACACTTAACTTGTCCATATCATTTTTAATGATTCAAACAAATGACTGCAGCTCTTTGTCTGAAAATGAAGTATGGTTTTGATTTCAGAAATCTATATCTGTTCCTAGATGATCTCATGATCTAAATTTGACCTCATTTCTTTTTTCAGATTCCCTCATGAATCATGTATGAAACACAGCAGTATGACAGTCCACCACAGTACAGTCCACACTACATTGCCCCATCAAATATGTACACATCCAGAAGTTTCTACTCTCAAAGAAGCGAGTATGGCCTATACTCTTCAGTGGCCGATGCTCCTCAAACAGAGGGAAACCCTCAGCACTTCTACAGATGGTTCTCACCGCCTGGCATCGTGAAAACGATGGAGGGACTGACTGCTCTGCTCTGTTTTGTTATTTTCGCCTGTGTTGCTTCCACTCTAGTTTGGGATATGCACGGATACGAGGGCGGCATTGGGGCCTACGTTGCCGGATCTGGGGGCTATGGGATGGGGTCTGGGTACTATGGAGGAACCTATGGCTATCAGAGTTCTTATATGACACCCTACTCAGCAAAGTCAGCCATGATCTCCATGGCAGCCCTTAATTTCGTAGTATCTTTAGCCATCCTAGTGGTTAGTTTCTCAAAGACATGGTGTGTGCATGGAAAAACTTTTTACCTTACAGTTTTGGTGGTGGATGTGGTTCTGGCAGTTCTCCAGTGTATTATAGACATCATATTCGTCATTGGGGTGAATCCCATGGCCCAGAGTTCACAAAGCATCATGTACAACCCCATCCTGATGATGTGTCAGACCTCATTAGGGACTCCCAGCATCAGCGCTGGAGTTGGAACAGGCTTCCCGGGTGCATATCCATCCTTTAATCGATATCTCTATCACTACTGCTTCATGGATCCTGAGGAGGTCAGTATGGCAAGACATACACTCTTAAAAATAAAGGTTCTTTATTGGCCTCCATGAAGAACCTTTATCATCAATTGAACCTTTCCATTGCACTAATTGTTCTTTAAAATGAAAATAGGGGCTTCAGACTAAGAAAAACATGACAGAAAGGTTTTTTTGGGGAACCTAAAATGTTTCTTTCATGGCATTGCTTGTGAAACCTCCTTTTGGAACCTTGATTTCTAAGAGTGTAATTCTCACTTCCTACTTGCTCTGTACCTGTAGTTTCACTGTAACATTAATCATTTTAAATCAGTGTTTTCTGCTTAATTTTAGGCTGTGGCTCTGGTATGTGGGCTGTTTGTCATGATTGCCCTGCTTGTTGCAGCCTATTTTGCCTATAAGACTCGAAGCAAAATATGGTGTCATGGCAAACCTAATATCTACTGGGAGGAACCACCTATCCTCAGAACAGACAGGAGCCAGAATTCACAAAACTGGGTGAGTTCATAAGTGGCACTTCAGAGTTATTGAGGTCATTGCTATTGAGATTCAAATTTTCTTGCATATACATATATGTGCTCACCAAGGACAAAGGCTACATTTACTTCAAAAGCATATATATCAACAGCAGTGACATTGTGAAATATTATTCAAATAAAAAACCCTGTTTTCTAATATATTTTAAAAAGTCATTTTTTCCTGTGTTGGCAAAGCTGAATTTTCAGCAGCCATTACGCCAGTCTTCAGTGTCACATGATCCTTCAGAAATCAATGTAATATGCTGAATTGCTGCTCAAAAAACAGTTCCCATTACAGTTTCTTTTTATTCATTTAGCACAATTTTCGCATGAAAGGTGCACATTTTCAAAACTCTTAGGGCAAAAATCCAATCTAATCACACTTGTAACATTTCCAGTCAGTCTTTCAAAACCAAATCTCATGCTTTCATCACAGTTACATATATTTTCAGTCCACATAATAATTCTTTCAAAACACAAGATTTTTGTAATATGTAATGAGAACATTTGGTTTAATCATTGAAACAAAACATTATGACCTTCTTTTAGTTTGGCAGCAAACAATGCTAGATACATGTTTACAATCAGCCACGTTGCTGAATTAATGATGTTACAGTTATACAGGCTACGGTATTGTAATGCTATCTATCCAATGAGGTGTTTGCTGCCAATTCATGAATTGTTCTCACTGTACCATATGACTGAGTTTGTATTGTAGTTTTGCCCTTTCAGGGTGACTTAATTTAATTTGCAGGTAATTTGCTAATCTCTACCATGGTAAGGCCTTGTTTAGATGTTGTACTTTAACAATAATTCATTGTACATTTTGGAAACTGCAAACCATGCAGTTCTACAGAATCTATATCTTTAGAAATGTGTAGATTTACCAAATGATTCACTGATTAACCATTAAGATCATAGATTAAATCATAGACAAACGTATTAAACTGGACAAGATGGGAGCCAAATTAAAAGTTTGATAATAATAGCATTAAGGCAGTTATTGTGAATAAAATATTTACATAGATGAAACATTTTGTGTTGTGAAAGTTTGTTTTTTTAGTAATACAATTGAAAACACGTTAAATGTTTGAAAAATGTTTGAAAGTGCATTTTGATGATCTGAGTTTTGAAAATATACAACTTGCTTCTGAAAACTGCACTAAAATGAATAAAAAAAAAAAAAAAAAACTATTATCAGTGTTGAAAACAGTTGCTGCTTGATTAATTCTAATTTATTTATTTATTTTTACTGTGGCAGTATGTTTTGAGGAGGTTTTGCGAAATGAAACTAGGGACCATATTATTTAAATTTAGTGTAGTCTAAACCTGCGACACCAGTGCCGTACAATGGAATCAGTCATATGATCTGAATTGTCTTTGTGTTAATCATTCATTGATTTACAATGTTTCTGAAGTGAAGTGCTCACTTCATAATAACCGATACTGAATAAAGGTCAGTTAACAAACAGAGCCCATTGCTCATTGCAGCTTGTAAACAATAGCTTCTGGTGTAATAATCAGAAAAAACAGTCATAGTATACAAACTCAACAAAATAAAAGCAGTTTTATTGATTAGACCTAAAAAACTCACCTTTTGCTCTTTAGGAGTAGTTTATTTTATTTGGTTCACTGTGAGGTGAGACTTCAAAACAGGTCATTCTGAATTCTTGGACTATGCTGTGACTTTCCTGGAAGTGACCTCAGATGTTGTTTGTTGTTGTTAAGACAATACAGGCATTTTTGAACAGGCAGTGCCATGTGCAGCTCTCATCAAGTGTGCTTCCTGAAACTGAAATAATTACGCTTCATTAGAGGAAGTGATGCATGTGCACGAGGGTGGGATTATTGTGTTGTGATGGATTTATAGTGTCTTGGTGTATTGTGTCATATAAAACTGCTCAAGTGGTCTCTTAAGATACAGTATTGTTCAGAGAAATCTCTGATGGTATCTGGTATTTCAAATTGATTCATTACCTGTTGTTCTGTGGGTCTTTTGGCTCCATTAAAACTTGTACACGGTCTGTTCCAGCGAAGCACTCAATACACCCCCACTGTGGTTTTATCACAGAAGGCTTCCCCTCATCTGAAAGCAGAAAACAGCTTCACCTCCTACACTGAGGGAACAGTGAGCGTCTACAGCGAGGGTGCATACAAAAGCAACGTGTGAGTGCGGGCACCTTTCTGACCATGTTCAGGACAAGAAATTCTTACAAGTACCAATGCACACTAGCCTTTTCATTGCACTTTGTTTTAAAGGTATTCTGAGAACACAAACGGTTCCCCAGAGCCGTTGTACCAGAATCGGTGGATGAGCTCCAACACTGTGGAGGAGGTTGAAGTGCAGAGCAGCTCAGTGCAGGAGAAACCTGCAACGGATGTTCTCTGTGAGACGGGCTACACCACTGGTGGAGATTTGGCCACAGAATTAGACACATATGAGTTAGAGGAGTGAGTTTCAATCATGAATACTTCTTATCCTTCTTATATGTTGTTCTGCTCAAAAAGAGAATCAGTTGAGAACCTGATTTTCTAATAGACTGTTTTGCAAGATAGTTACTTGTTTTTTTTTTTCTGCTACAGCTCTTATTCCGAACTTACAACCGATGAACAGCGCAGACAGTACAAGAAACAGTTTGATATCTCCCTCACTGAGTACAAGAACCTCTGTGCAGAAATGGATGATATCAGTGAGCAAATGAATGAACTGAGCCGAGAGCTGGACACCCTCCATGAGGAATCCACCAAGTTCCAGGTAGGCATCAAAAACCAATAAAGGAAAATAATAACGTTAAGAAAGTTTATCAGACATCAATTACAACATTCATTTTATGATATAATATGTATGTATATATATATATATATATATATATATATATATTTATTATATCACAGGCTGTAGCTGATGAATATAATCGACTCAAGGATCTGAAACGGGTAAGAAAAAAATTCTTGGAGATTGATTTTTTTTTTTTCCATCAGTATTAGGAGACTAATTGGGCCTAATGGTCTAAATCAGTCATTAGAGTCATTTCATATTTTTGTCTGTCAATCTCAAATGCCCATTTTCTTTCTTTAGTCTCCAGAATACCAGGCCAAGAAGCTCCGGTGTAAAAAACTGAGGCAGGAGCTGTGTCATATCAAGCAACTGGTGAAAAATTATGACAGAAGCTTTGCAAGGAGAGAGAAGACTAATATTGCTGATCATCAGGATTCCTTTGTCTAAAACTGTATGCATATTCTACTTGTAAATATTTTCAATTTTCCTGTAAAGTAAGCTCTTTACAATTTGTATATGAAACTCCTAAGAAAACATTTCCCTGATAGGAAAATGGCAAAAAAGCACTCACAAGTACATAATTCAATGTATGATACTTTTGTTTAATCAAGCTGTCATACACAAGTATTTAAAAAGACAAAGATATTAAAATGAAAACTGTACATGTTGCCGTTTTGATGCGTTTATGTATATTAGACCGCCTGATACATTTCAAGGCCTAAATATGAGGTAATATTAGTCATTCACATGTATGATAAGGCTAGAAAACGTACATCTCACAAGAGCCAAATACAACATGCTGTCACCTGTGAAACGCCACACCAGAGCACTGCTCCACGAAAGACAAAACAGGCAGTGCCGGTTTCTTACCAAAAACGGCCAAACATAACAGATAGATCCAATCACTCCTCTTTAGTGTAAAGTGAGCAGCTCAAATGTGCTGATAAATTGAAAAACTGACCCAGCCGTGAATGGCTGAAAGTCCGTTTGAGTCTCAACAGACTATAGAGGTATTTCTTTTGGTCAACATACATAATGTGACTTTACTACCAGTTTAGCATTAACTGGTAGTAAGTATGAAAAAAAAAGAATAGCAGAAAAGCAGAATAGAAACCAGTAGAAGTCTTATGCATGTGGATGAGCACAACTGGCTTTTCATCTGAAAAAAAAAAACAAAAAACAAAAAAAAACATAACTACTTCATTTGTCATCTATCTTAAATGCAGTGTGCATTAAAAATCAATCATTCTTGAAGAGACAAGTCCGTACCTAAACTCAAAGTACAAATACCGTCCGCAATTCATTTGTCAAATGGTTATGACACAAATCCACTAGCTTTTGCAAATTTCAATCTCTCCTCATAGAAATGCATTAGCATTAGGGAAAAAGAGCTAAAAATACAAGCCAAGTAGTTATCATTGGCAAAACAAATGCCTAAGTCCCAATTCTGACTTTTTCAGTTTGGTTTGTTTGGTTTTTTGGATGTCATCATGTCTACTTCCTCCTCCTTCAGGCTTTCTGGTACTCAAGGACAGGGCAGAGCAGAATATGAGGGGGACTTGATTTCCTGCTGCCTCCAGGGACAGTCCAAAGTGACTTTCATTTTCACACCCAACTGACAGCTTGTTGTTTAGGGTTTTAACCAATTTCCACTTAATAACTCGCTATGAAACTGTACCTAACATCTTACCTTTGGCTAGAGGATAACCGATATCTCTCAAGTCATTTTTAAAGCTGCTTCTGGGCCTCATAAAACAGTTCACACAGAGCATAGATCAAGCCTTCTGCCATGTACTACTGAATCCACCATTCCCACAGTATGACCTTGTTGCATACGGTGAATATCAGATGTAAATGTGTGGTTGAAAAAACAAAATCACACTGAGACAGTTTGCAGTTTAGACTGGTTTTGTGGTCACATCAGATAATGGTTATTGTCCGGTTGCATACGGCCAACTGATGGAGCTGCCAGACAGCTGCATGTCACGAATGAGCGTCTCAATGGGCGTTTTGCCCACCAGGCGCATGAAGAAGAGCTGAGAGATGAGGTTGGCGGGCACGGCCCTCAAAGCGGGCAGACGCAGTAGGAGCCGTCCGAAGCGCTGGGGCTGCCCGGGGTACTGCATGCGCTCGTACTCGGTCAGGGCCACCTGAGCTTTTTCCTGCAGGCTTTCCACATGAGCCGGGTCTGTAAGCCCACACGCATCTAAACACAAAGAACACCAGATATTCAGGTATGAAACTAGACTCCTCTAACTCAACTGGTAAGGCATGATGCTAGAAATGCCAAGGTCATGGTAGGGCTCAGCAATAAGGAAGGACCGCTGGTCCGAGTCAAGCTGCCGACGAGATAGAGCCAAAGTCACTCCTTTCCATTGGAAAAAAGTATGAGAGGTACATGAAGTTATGTGGAATTTTCAGATCTGATTTGAGTTATGGGTACATTGAAAAAAATCAAATCTAATAAAAACTAGGATTGTAAGGTGAGAACTGCTGATTTTTGGAGGAAATTTTAATCTTTAAATATTATTTCTGTAAAATGGATACTTATGGTACCACGTTATTTTCATAACTATAACTTGTAAGTAACTTTGCTTAACTACCAGACATCAACACACATTCTACTGACTAGTAACTTATTCTACTAACCCTAATCTTAACCTAACAGTCTATTAATATTCTAATTAGTTAGTTGACATGTAATCCATACTTATGTCCCAAGTAATTATTTTTTTTAATTATTACATAATAATTTACATTGATTAGCCCTAGAAAATTATCTTCTGTTTTTCTTTTAAAGGGGTCATATGATGCGATTTCAAGTTTCCCTTTCTCTTTGGAGTGTTACAAGGTGTTTGTGCATAGATAAGATCCCTGAAGTTGCAAAGACTAAAGTCTCAAAACCAAAGAGATATACTTTATAAAAGTTAAGACTCTGCCACGCCCCCCTAAAACGGCTCATTCAAACACGCCCCCACATGTCTACATCACGATGTGGGGAGATTTTCATAACACCGCCCAAACGTTTACGCAAAGAAAGAGGGCGTGACTTTTATTCTCGCTGTAGTATTGTTGCTGCCGCCGGCGCCATTTCCTGGAGACGCTGTGAAAGCGAAACTACTTTGTTTGG
>JAFVLL020033094.1:0-21568 GCA_021397915.2 Tor tambroides
TTTTCAATGAATTAATTAGAGAAGAGTCCATTTTTATGGTGTATTATGTGTCTTTCCTATGGAAAGTGTAGTGAGAGGGAGAACTCTCCACATGCCATTAGGTCGTGAAGTTTATCTGGCCTGGCAAAAGTCTCCTGGTTGCCATGGTAACCAGGGGCCTGGACTTCTTTCACAGACATATGGGCACCGAGTCTGGTGTTGGGTGAGGGGTCTGTGGCTGTTTGTTAATCTAAGGAATAACTGATTTGTTAAATCAAATGAAAAAATGTGTGTCTGATTTGTTCAAATGCTACAACTTTAAAAGCACATTTTAGTTGATATTCATGGTGTCTTAAAATAGCACAGTTGAGTACACTTAGATGTTCTTAAGATTATCTTAAGAAGTACTAAAGAATCATTTTTAGCATATTAAGTACAAAATTAGTTCGTGAAAGCACTAAGCACTTTAAGTACATTATGCAAGTGTACTGAAATAAAGTGTATTTAAGTGCACTTTTTTCACCTGGGTCACAAGAACGAGGAAGTATGACCATATTAGCCCGGTTCTGTCAACTCTGCACTAGCTCCCTATTGAACATTGCATACATTACGTACAAAGCTCTAAATGGTTTAGCTTCCCAGTACTTGAGTGAGCTCTTATCACATTATAGTCCTTCACATATATTGCCACATATATTGCGGTGTCAAAATTCTGGCCAGTTTATAATAACTGGAATATCAAATTCAACTGCGAGCGGTAATTTAGCGCTCAAACTCTGGAACAGTCTTCCTAGCATTGTTCGCAGGACATACAAAATCGCTAGCCCGACGTTCCTGGACTATTGTGTCTTCCAGTCAGGCTACCAAAATGTATCAATGCCAAAATGTATCATCTTAACTACAGGGTTACCGCGGGTGCAAAAAAGTCTTAAAAAGTCTTACATTTAGCAGCATCAAATATAAGGCCATAAAAAGTCCTAAATAAGAAATAAGAAAAGTTGTAATTATAATTTCAAGAGGCCTTAAATGTGGGGATCGACAGACAACTATCATGATATGGCTTAATGTGACGATTAAACTTCAAAAGGATTTCTTTTAAAAGATATGAGTGCTGAACTTTTCAAAATGCGGCAAGAGTGTTTTTATATGAATGCATCTCTGAAGGGAACCATCTGTCTTGAGAAAAGTTTTGATGGCATTTTCACTTTATCTTGCCAATAATACCTGATAACATAGCATTTATTAGCGAAGTGCTGCTTTGTGTTTAGCCGTTGCTGGAGAAATCACTATATTCTGCAGCTCCAAACGTGCCACCTGCTGGCAGAGAATGAATCTGTATTTTCAATCATCCCATCAGTTTTTGTTCAGACCAGTGCGAAAATCAACTTATTTATACGCAGCAAACACACAGTTGCAAATGTGAACTGGTACAGATCTGGCCACTGAGATTGCATGCGCAGAGGAAAGGGATCACGCATGACCCCGGTGTTACGCAGGACCACAGGGAATGCTCTAACACAGGAAAGACGTGATCAGTAGGGGGCAGTCATGTAACGTACTGAACTGAAGTGGCAGAGAACATTAATCACAGCATGCTATAGTCTATTGAAGTTTATTGCGTACTTCGCAAAGGCCAATAAAATATTCATGATTCTGTTATCAATAGTATTACTGTATCTCATGTTTATCATGACAGTTTTATCACTGAAAAAGCATTTCAAAAGTATTTCTCTACAGCGCTTATTTTTATTATGCTTCGCTATACGTTGTGGAAATATATAGGCCTATACACAAAATCAAAATCATGATCTAAAACGTAGCTTAATGTGGTAAAAACTATGACCAGAACACCAACATACCGTATTTTTTTTACCTCACTCCCCTTGTCTTATGCACATTTACATCAAAAAAACTCACCAACAAACTAATGAGACCATAAAAGCAATTCGATTTAATTTAAATGTGAAAATATCCTGTATTGCTGGCGAAGGCCATTTACCCTAAGAGAACAAAGGAATTAAAAAAAGAATGCTTTTTTTTTTTAAACTGCGAGAGAGTGACATAGTGAGTAAGGAGCCTACAGGTTTTTGTTAATACTTCCTTTAACACAAGTGACATGAGTTTGTTGAGTTTATTCCACTAAAAATTATTATTATTATTATTATTATTATTATTATTGTTGTTGTTGTTATTATTATACTAAACCTCTGGGCTGAGCCTGTTGTGTCATTTGCGGGGATATTTTTTGTGATTGGTAGTTTTGTTGTGGTTTATTTGTTGCTGTTTGAAAACATTTATTTTAAAAGCTGGAAACCTGTTAAAACATGTTCATTTAGTTCAGATAATTTTGCGTGAACTCAGAGAAGATGAAAAAAAAAATCACTGTAAACTAGACAAATCTTTGTCATGCTACTTGTCACGCTTAGCAGGTTGTTCAGCTCTGTCTGATTATTAATGTATCGCTATAACCTGTAACCTAACCGTCAAACATTGTTTTATTTTATTATTTCTGCAAATGAAAAAACATAATAAACAAACATAAAGCAACTGTAGGCCTGTATGGATTCTTTTATTTCCTATAGCCTATTTTAAGGACAATTTAAGCATTATTTTACTGTTATGTAATAAAATGATATAAAACAGAATAAAACAGAAAATAAAATCACATCTGTTTCTGAACAGAGAAAACTGAATAAAACTATAGAAATAAAAAGAAATACACTGCTCAAAAAAATTAAAGGAACACTTTTTAATCAGAGTATAGCATCAATTCAATTAAAATTCTGGGATATTGATCTGGTCAGTTAAGTAGCAGAGGGGGGGTTGTTAATCAGTTTCAGCTGCTTTGGTGTTAATGAAATTAATAACAGGAGCACTAGATGGGCAACAATGAGACGACCCCCAAAACAGGAATGGTTTTACAGGTAGAGGCCACTGACATTTTTTTCCCTACTCATCTTTTCTGTTTTTCACTAGTTTTGCATTTGGTTAGGGTCACTGTCACTACTGGTGGCATGAGGCGATACCTGGACCCTACAGAGTTTGCACAGTCAGCCCAACTCCTCCAGGATGGCACATCAATACGTGTCATTGCCAGAAGGTTTGCTGTGTCTCCCAGCACAGTCTCAAGAGCATGGAAGAGATTCCAGGAGACAGGCAGTTAATCTAGGAGAGCTAGATAGGGCCATAGAAGGTCCTTAACCCATCAGCAGGACCGGTATCTGCTCCTTTGTGCAAGGAGGAACAGGATGAGCACTGCCAGAGCCCTACAGAATGACGTCCAGCAGGCCACTGATGTCAATGTCTCTGACCAAACAATCAGAAACAGACTTCATAAGGATGGCCTGAAGGCCTGACGTCCTCTACGGGGCCCTGTGCCCACTGCCCGGCATCATGGAGCTTGATTTGCATTTGCCATTGAACACCAGAATTGGCAGGTCCGCCACTGGCACCCTGTGCTTTTCACAGATGAGAGCAGCTTCACTCTGAGCACATGTGACAGACATGAAAGGGTCTGGAGAAGCTGTGGAGAACATTATGCTGCCTGTAACAACGCTCAGCATGACCGTTTTGGTGGTGGGTCAGCGATGGTCTTGGGACGCATATCCATGGAGGGACGCACAGACCTCTATAGACTAGACAATGGCACCCTGACTGCCAACAGGTATCAGGATGAAATCCTTGGACCCAATGTCAGACCCTACGCTGGTGCAGTGGGTCCTGGGTTCCTCGTGGTGCACGGGGGCAGTTCCTGGAGAAGGAAGGAATTGACACCATTGAATGGCCCCCACGCTTGCCTGATCTAAATCCAATAGAACACCTCTGGGACATTATGTTTCGGTCCATCCGACGCCGCCAGGTTGCACCTCAGACTGTCCAGGAGCTCAGTGATGGCCTGGTCCAGATCTGGGAGGAAAAACCCCAGGACACCATCCGTCGTCTCATTAGGAGCATGCCCCGATGTTGTCAGGCATGCAGACAAGCACGAGGGGGCCATACAAACTACTGAGTACCATTTTGAGTTGCTGCAATGAAATTTCAGCAAAATGGACTAGCCTGCTACATTTTTTTTCACTTTGATTTTCAGGGTCTTTGAATTCGGACCTCTGTAGGTTGATCATTTCCATTTCCATCAAATGATGTGGCATCCTTTCGTTCCTAACACATTACCCAGTCCATATCAGTATAGATATCCAGCATGATATTTTTCCCCATTGAGATCTGATGTGTTTTCAAAGTGTTCCTTCAATTTTTTTGAGCAGTGTATATAGGCCTATACATGAAATATACTGTATTTCACTTAAATCATTTAAAGATTAACAAAACGGAAGAACAAATGTGCTGAGGGACATTCTGACACACTCCGAAGTTCACGGAAAGGAAAACTAGATGGCAGAAATTAAGCGGCATCCTGCTTGTTTTCTTTATTTTGCAAAAGCTTTACAGCTTTGAATTATGTTTTGCTTCTGTCTGTATGACCATAAATTACAGAGTAACCGTTTCCTCTCTTAGAAGGGAAAAAAAATGCAGTGATCACGTCGGCGCCTCAAGCACACGCAACATATTTTGCTAACTAGACACCGCAACCTGTTCATTATCAAAATAAAATATAGTTGAAGAAACATATAAAAAGTTACACTGTTCAGTTTAAATAGTCCATACAATCTGTGCCATTCAGCATGAGCACCACCTCACTGTGCTGTTAACTTATATTTTAGAAAGGAACTAAAACAGCCTATATTTATAATGTTTATAATTTTTATAAACATTTTGCTTTATTGACCAGTATTTTAGCCTACATTATTTCTGAATGTATTAATAAAAGCCTAAGTAAAGCCTAAGTGACTTATTTTTCCTCTCAAAATGCAGATTTATATGAGTAGCATAATTTTTAACCATGAAGTAAACATTTTAAATATCTTGAAAAAAAATATTTCATTGACAGTTTTTCTGTTCATTTAGTAACATTTGGCTAAATAAAAAAATTATGCACTGGCCATGAGATGCAAGATTCCAGACTAAGGGTGCTTTCACACTTGGTTCGTACCTGGTCGAACCGGAGTTACGGTGCTCACCTCCCCTGCCCCCGCTGGGGCTGCGTTCATATTATTTTATTTGGTTCCGAACCCGCGGTTCGTTTGCGTCATCAGCCAGCAGCTGTTTGCCCCGTTGCTTAGTAACTACAGCACTGGAGAAGGTGGCAAAATGCATAATATTGCTCTCTGCACTTTTATATATATACGTTTTTGAACCGTTCGTTTTGTTTACAAAGCTTCAGTGCATAATGGCACTTACGTCTGTCTTACGAATGCACTGCAAATGCTCTAAAGAATGCTGAAGGCGAACAGAAATGAGATGTACAGCTCTTTGCTTGCAGCTCGTCAGGAAAGTGAGTGAAACATACACACAAACATTTTTATCAAATAATATGTCATTAATAGCGGTTCACTTCCACGATTTGGTGCGATTGCGTTCACATCAGCAGCGAACCGTACCGGAGTTCACTTGAACCGTACCCCAGACCACCGTTTTTAAGCGGACTCGGGTACAGTTCATGGGTGCGCCCCTGAGGTCGGAAGACAGCGTTCACATCATCCAAACGAACCGAACTCTGACGTCAATCGCACCCGGGTGCGCACCAAAAGTGCTAGTGTGAAAGCGCCCTAAGACTCTTCTTTTTTTTTTTTTTAAGAAAACGCTGTAATTTTATTATTATTATTATTATTATAGTCAAAAAAGTTTTAAAAAAAAATAACGTTATTAACCTATATTTTTCTACTGAAAATGGTTTCAGAACGGTAATGATAGGCCTAGAGAAGAAACGCAAGAACGGAAACCTTAAAATACTGATTCTGCTCTGAGTGAACTGACTGAATTTTTTTTTTTTAAGCCCTGGCTCGCATAGTACTTTCTCGCTACAGATGGTCTATTATTGGGAAAATGAGAGGGTCTGGGGTTTTAAATGCTGAAGAAAGCTTAACCACTAACTTGGGTCATGTGAGGTACCTCAGCCTATAGTGTAATAGCAGTGGCGTCAGCGACCAGCGTTCAGAGTTTTTGAGTTAGTTTACGTCCAAAAAAAAAGTTTACATCGCATAGTTTATTTTTTAATGTGGATTAGAGTGTTCGTCTTGTGACGCCTTGCATTTGGACTTATATCACTAGAAAACATGTTTAATATGTATTTTTTAATATATAATAATGTTCGTAATAACTGACCACTGCTGTAAGAGGAGCCTGCGCATCACTGCAGCATGGTTATGTTATTGGATAATACCAATACAAATCTTGCAGTGCTAAACAATACATCTTGTCATTTATTTTTGAATGTAAGCAGGCCTAAAGCCTGCATTTTACATTAAATAAGTCTGATTGATTTATTTAGTATATAATATGCATGCATATGCATATCGCTTGTCTGCTGCATTTCAGCCTACTTTTAAAAGCATCTTATTTTTAAATGCTTCAGTTTTAAACCCACTGGAGCCAAGCCTGCTCTTCTCACCTTTATTAGGTGGTTTGGCCAGTTTACAACGCGACACAAACGACCCCCTCTCATTAACAATTGTGAGGCTAGTTCTTGCAATTTCAAGGGTTGTGAAAGTCATAGGGGGTTGGGGGGGCAAACATGCACCTAAATGAAAATTCTTGGCCGAAGCCGAACAAAATGAAAAAAGGCCGAACACTGTTTTTCATGTTTTTTTTCCACATGTATTTTGCCATTTTTTTCACCATTGCATAAATTAAATGCCCTTTGCTTTTTATTGTTTTGTCTTGCTTTTCAAAGAAAAAATCAATTACACAACAACAATTTAAAAATATTTACTTAACACTGAATATTTTTTTAACATTCTAGCAGACATTATACCAACAAAGCACAATTAAACCTAAAATTAGTTAGTAACACACACACACATATATATATATATATATATATATATACACATATATACAGGTGCATCTCAATAAATTAGAATGTCGTGGAAAAGTTCATTTATTTCAGTAATTCAACTCAAATTGTGAAACTCGTGTATTAAATAAATTCAATGCACACAGAGTGAAGTAGTTTAAGTCTTTGGTTCTTTTAATTGTGATGATTTAGGCTCACAGTTAACAAAACCCACCAATTCACAACAAATTAGAATACTTCATAAGACCAATAAAAAAAAAACATTTTTAGTGGATTGTTGGCCTTCTGGAAAGTATGTTCATTTACTGTATAAGTAATACTTGGTAGGGGCTCCTTTTGCTTTAATTACTGCCTCAATTCGGCATGATCAGTTTGTGGCACTGCTAAGGTGGTATGGAAGCCCAGGTTGCTTTGATAACGGCCTTCAGCACATCTGCATTTTTTGGTCTCTTGTTTCTCATTTTCCTCTTGACAATACCCCATAGATTCTCTTTGGGGTTCAGGTCTGGTGAGTTTGCTGGCCAGTCAAGCACACCAACACCATCATTTTACCAACTTTTGGTGCTTTTGGCAGTGTCCTGCTGGAAAATGAAATCAGCATCTTTAAAAGCTTGTCAGCAGAAGGAAGCATGAAGTGCTCTAAAATTTCCTGGTAGATGGCTGCGTTGACTGGACTTCAGAAAACACAGTGGGCCAACACCAGCAGATGACATGGCAGCCCAAATCATCACTGACTGTGGAAACTTCACACTAGACTTCAAGCAGCTTGGATTCTGTGCCTCTCCACTCTTCCTCCAGACTCTGGGACTTTGATTTCCAAATGAAATGCAAAATTTACTTTCATCTGAAAAGAGGACTTTAGACCACTGACAAACAGTCCAGTTCTTTTTCTCCACAGTCCACGTAAGACGCTTCTGACGTTGTCTCCGGTTCAGAAATGGCTTGGTAGCGAGCGTGGTGACTCTTCATGCACTGACTCCAGCTTCAGTCCACTCCTTGTGAAGCTCACAAGTCTTTGAATCAGCTTTGCTTGACAGTATTCTCAAGCTTGCAGTCATCCCTGTTGCTTGTGCACCTTTTCCTACCCAAATTCGTCAACTTTCCAGTCAACTTTGCTTTGATACAGCACTCTGTAAACAGCCACACATTTCTGTAATGACCTTCTGTGACTTACCCTCTTTATGGAGGGTGTCAATGTTTGTTTTCTGGATCACTGCCAAGTCAGCAGTCTTCCCCATTATTGTGATTTCAAAGAACAAGAGATACCCGGAATTTATACTGTATGGATGGTCATTAATTGAAACTCAAATGTAAATATTCTAATATTTTGAGATACTGATTTTTGACTTTCATGAGCTGTAAGCTCTAATCATCAAAATTAAAACAAAAAAACTTTTGAAATGTTTTACTTTACATGCAATGAATTAAAATATATGAAAGTTTCACTTTTTGAAATAACTTACAAGAAAAAAAATGAACTTTTTCACAACATTCTAATTTACTGAGATGCACCTGTATACACACATACATACAGGGTTTGAAATTAACTCCCGCCAACCCGCCAAATGCGGGTAAAAATCAGCTGTGGTGAGTAATGCTGTCAAATCACTAGCCAATTTGGCGGGTTACTTTTAGTAAGTTATGTTCACTTATTAATTTCTTGGGGAGGTTCATGCAAGCCAAATCTGCGCAGGTTTAGCGCAAATAGCCAACTCAACTCGTGAGACATCATGACATTATCGCATGTATTGCAAAAACCAAACAAAACACACAGAGTGCACACATACGCGACGTGAAGTCTGGTTAGACCAACTTAGTGCCGAGCACATTTGGAGTGCGTTCTTTCACTGCATGATTCAGTCTATTAATATGCATTAAGAACGATCACATAATTCAAGATAAGGGGGTTATAAAATTTATATATTTATATCAATTCATATACAGTATCTCACAAAAGTGAGTACACCCCTCACATTTCGGCAATCATTTTAGTATATCTTCTCAAGGGACAATACTATAGAAATGAAACTTGGATATTTTTTAGAGTAGTCAATGTTCAGCTTGTATAGCAGTACACATTTATTGTATTCTAAAAATAACTCAACATACAGCCATTATTGGCAAAATAGCTGGCCACAAAAGTGAGTACACCCTAAGTGATAACAGCTATACTTTGTTTAACCATGCAAAGCCACATGTACTATTCATCATGTTCATGTTTTGTCTGCTTGACAGGACCATACAAATTTGTGTATCTAGTATTAGAGCAGTTAAAATTTGGTGCTTTGAGTATAATTGTCTCATACTGACCACTGGATGTTCAACATGGCACCTCATGGCAAAGGACTCTCTGAGGATTTGAGAATTAGAATTGTTGCTCTCCACAAAGATGGCCTAGGCTATAAAAAGTTCAGTAAAACCCTGGAACTGAGTTACAGTACAGTTGCCAGTGTCATACAGAGGTTTTCCAAGACAGGTTCCACTCGGAAAAGGCCTTGCAACGGTCGATCAAAGAAGTTGAGTCCTCGTGCTGTGCATCAGGTGCAGAAGATGGCTTCAAAAAGCACACACATGAGTGCTGCCAGCATTGCTTTAGAGGTTGCAGAAGTGGAAGGTCAGCTTGTCAGTGGTCAGACCATACACTGCACACTGCAACAAGTCAGTTTGCATGGCCGTCATCCCAGAAGGAAGCCTCTTCTGAAGCTGGCTCACAAAAAAGCCTGCAAACACTTTGCTGAAGACAACCTGTCTGAAAGCATGAATTACTGGAACCATGTCCTGTGGTCTGATGAGAAGATAAACTTGTTTGGCTCAGATGGTGTCCAGCATGTGTGGTGATGCCCTGGTGAGGAGTACCAAGAAAATGTGTCTTGTAATACAGTCAAGCATGTTGGTGGTATCATCACGATCTGGGGCTGCATGAGTGCTGCTGGTACTGGGGAGCTGTGGTTCATTGAGGGAAACATGGATTCCAATATGTCCTGTGACATTCTGAAGCAAAAGATGATGCCCTCCCTTCAGAAACTGGGCCGAACGGCAGTTTTCTGACGTGATAATGACCCCAAACATACCACCAAGATGACAACTGCCTTGCTGATGAAGCTGGAGGTGAAGGTGATGGAGTGGCCAAGTATGTCTCCAGACCTGGACCCTACTGATCACCTGTGGGGCATCCTCAAGTGGAAGGTGGAGAAGCACCATGTGTCTAACATCCAGCAGCTCCATGATGTCATTGTGGAGGAGTGGAAGAGGATCCCAGCAACAACCTGTGCAGCTCTGGTGAACTCCATGCCCAGGAGGATTAAGGCAGTGCAGATATCAGTGGTGCTCCTACAAAATATTGACATCAATATTGACAATATTGACACAGTTTTGACATGTTCGCTTAGGGTGTACTCATTTTTGTTGCCAGTTATTTGGACAATAATGGTTATATGTTGAATTATTTTTAGAGGACAATAAATCTGTACTTCTATACAAGCTGCACACTGACTACTCTAAAATATATCCAAGTTTCATTTGTGTAGTATTGTCGCTTGAGAAGATATACTAAAATTGTTGCTGAAATGTGAGGGGTGTACTCACTTTTGTGAGATACTGTAGTTAATATCACACAAAGAGTGCCGTTTTTTTTTCTTTAAAAATCAGCATGGTTACAAATGTGATATTGATTTTATACAACTGTTCAATAAACAATAAGTTAATATCAAGAGACTTACATTTTAGAAACCATATTGGCTGTTTTTGCACTATTTCACCAACAAAAAGTGTTCCAAACACAGCCACAGCGCTGTTTTGCTTCTTTGAGCAACATGACGCTGTTTTGTTCCTGAATGAATCAATTGTTTAAATGATTCGGTTCAATCACAATGACTCACTTAACGGTGACTTGCTGCCACCTAGTGGCGGTTTTAATTTCACATTTAAAGTATCTTTTCATTTTTTAAATAATTTCAAATATCAGAATTCAACGTTTTGTTTAAAATATCAAAACATTATTTATGCATTTGTAACTGCAGGTTAAAGCATTCCATGTCCCTCTAAGCTGCATTAATGTGTAAATACATCTACTGTAAATGCCACTTCATATGCAACTGCTGCAAAGATGAATTTTATTTATACTGATTTCATTTGTTTAGTAACAGCCTAAATGTAGTATTATTATAATTGCCTGATTAAACGTAAGAATTTGACTCAAAAGATGACTCAGCATTCAACACAATAATCCCACAACAGCTCATTAATAAACTAAACCTGCTGAGCCTTAACAATTCCCTCTGTAATTGAGTCCTGGACTTTCTAACCGGAAGACCTCAGTCAGTCCGCATCGGCCGCAACACCTCGAGCACTACCACACTGAGCACAGGTGCCCCACAAGGCTGTGTGCTCAGCCCACTGCTCTTCACGCTGCTGACCCACGACTGCACTGCCAAGTTCAGCTCCAACCACATCATCAAGTTTGCTGATGACACAACGGTGGTAGGTCTCATCAGCAACAATGATGAAACGCACTACAGAGAGGAAGTGGCACAGCTGGCTGAATGGTGTGGCACTAACAACCTGTCCCTCAATGTGGGGAAGACAAAGGTGGTTGTGATGGACTTCAGGAGGAACTTCGCTGACCACCCCCCACTGACCATCAACAGCTCGACTGTGGAGAGAGTCAGCAGCACTAAATTCCTGGGGGTGCACATCACAGAGGACCTCACCCTGGACCCACCAACATGTCATATTATTATTTGAACAAGGGGGGGGGCGGGTTGGAAGCTTTGTAGTGCAACAGACATAGGAACCACACAGCGGACAGTGAACACGGCTGCAAAGATCGCCGGTGCCCTCTCCCATCCATCCTGGACATTTTCCTTGCTGGCTCAGCAAAACCAACAGCATCGTGAAGGACCCCACCCATCCCTCACAGTCTCTTCAGCTCCTACCATCAGGAGACGGTACCGGAGCATCAGAGCCACTCCCGCCAGACTGCTCAACAGCTTTTTCCCCAGGCTGTAGGGGCCCTGAACTCCGTCACCCCGCCCCCTCTGAAACCCCATGCAAACCCCTACCTCCTGAAACATGGACACCCCCCTTATCACCAGGGCTTGAAAAGCAGAAAAAAATCAATCGGTTCCTCCGAGCAGAATCGATATTTGCGTTTCCGTTCCTGCGTTCCTCTGCATTATTACCGTTCCGAAACCGGTTCGAGTAGAAAAAATAACGGTTAATAACGTTATTTTTATAAATTGTCTTTGCCTATAATAATAATAATAATAATAATAATAATAATAATAATAATAAAGTACAGTGTTTTCTTTACACAAAAAGAAAAAGAAAGGGGAAAAAGAGACGGTATCTAAACCCGCTGCGCTTAGTCAGCCAATACAGCATCATGTTTTCTAGATTTTAATTTCTAAATGTAGGCTACTAAACAAAATAAAAAAATCTATTAATGCTTTAAATACATTAAAGTATTTTTTAAAGATATTTAAAAATGTTTGCTGCATTGTTAAAAAAACGCTACTTGTATAAAATTGCGTTTTGAGGAAAAAAACATACACTCAAAAAAAAGATTCTCCAACACTGTTCAGTTTATTTAAAAAAAAAAAAATTTTCATTGAACACCATTATGTTAGTTTTCCCATTTAAACAATTCCATTGTGTTAAACTGACAGTTGCGTTTTGGTTCAACTCAATATTTTCATTTTGAAAGAACAATTAAGTAGGCCAAAAATAACATTTGATGCTTGTTCAATTTACTTAAGTAAATGAAGTTAATCCAACACAATTCTTTACAACCACTTTACTTAATTAATTTGAGCTGAGAGTACATAAATGATTTTACTTAAATGTGGATTTCCCTTCCCATCATGCTTTGCACAGGAGAGTAAATCTTGAAATAAAATGTTATTTTAGCCATTTTTTATTAAGATGATAAAATTGGGAGACTTGTTAATGTTTAATGCTCTTATGTTTGTATTTAAAAGAGTTTGTGTTATGTTAGTGTTTTTGGGGGATACCATTGTGGTAAAGTGTAGAGCATGTGCTCAGGTTGAGGACCTGCTAACGTGAATCAAAGTTGTTTTAATAATAATAATAATAATAATAATAATAATAATAATAATAATAAAAACTACTTTGGGCACGCCATGGATGTAACAAAACCATCTTATGCTATGCCTAAAAAGTTGGCTAATGCTTAAAGTTAAGTAAATCCAGCATATCATTTTTTTGAGTGTAGAAGGATGTCTGTGTAATAATTTATTTTCAAGTTAAATGTTTTAGTTTGAGTTCAAGCATAAAAAAAAAAAAAAAAAAAAAATCACTTCATCAATGTATCAATTTCATTTAAACTATATTTGACCCAACTCAATTATATTTCATCGCATGAATTTGTTTTTTATAAGTTGGGGCTACACATATTTATTGGATGGAAATCCTGCCCTCAATTAAATTGAGTTCATCCAATGAATTATTTTTTTGAGTGTAGGCTAAGCCGCTTCGCATTTTATTAGGCTATTATTCAGAAATGATGTAGGCTAAAATGCCGGTAAATCAAAAATGTTTACAAACATTATAAACACACTTGTGGATTTAATACTCCACAACAAATCCTCCTAAACTTGAAATTTGCTTCAAAAAGCTTTAAAAACGTGGAAATCAAAAACAAATTAAAGGTGAAACTGATTACTACCTCTCTCACCGACTGCAATTTAAGCGTTTCCATATTAAAATTTGACTTATCTGGGTCTACTAAAATATTATTTGTGTAGGCTTTTACTTTCATCAGTAAAACATCATCGCCCATCTAGCTATATCAGCACAGTGAGAAACGCCAGCGATGGCCATACAAAAAGCTGGTTGGTTATACAGATACAGAACATAATTCAAAACTGTCAAGCGTTTGCAAACAAATGCTTCTCTGATTCAACTTTGATATTTCTTTCTCTGACATTGAACCACGTTATTACATAACATATTTTTTCTTTCGTTTTGTTCAATCTGTAATGATTTACGTGAATAATATATTTAGGCATATATGATTCTTTTTATGTAAAAAGCCTATAGATTTATTCTGTTTTTCTCCGTTCACAGAAGCGCTGTAGGTGCGTAAGAGCTGATGAATCCATCTTGCACTATCCTCGGATAAACTACAACACCACGGTGCATTGCCATTAGAGCTTACCAAAGTTCACCGCTGAGCACGGGCGGGCATTTCACTTGCTGGATGTGTCAAAGTGACATTTGCCAGTCGTACTAGGCTACTTGAATTCCTGATTGGTTGACAGCAAATTTCAAATATTAAATGGAGCGATAAAATAAACGTTATTAACAGTTTAATGGCCGTTTCAAATGTTCGATTCTGTTAGGAACCTCAAATTGATTTCGTTTCTGTTTCCGGTTCTGTTGATCAAAATTTACGTTCGTTCCGGAACGTTTTGTTCATGAACGGTTCAGAGCCTCACCATACCAAGAACAGACAGCTGTGTTTCCGTGCAATTCAAAGTGTGCTACACACAGGTGAGTGGGCCTGTACAAACCACCTGTAGTAACACACTCTCCTCTATGCGCACTAGACACTTTTCACACACTGCTGTGTGTACACAATCCTACAAAAGACTCAGCAATTATGTTTACATGCTCATGCACTACAAATCATCTTGTACTGTTCCCCAGCCAGCTGCTTGACTCACAATGTTTCTCTTTGCACATGTACAGTATTTATGTGAAGGATTCGTATAGTTTGTATTTTTTATTTTTTTATATATTTTATCTTTAGTTTGTATAGGGTAAACCTTTATATATAGTATACTTAGTCAAAATCTGTCAGTAGGTTAGTTGTGAGAGGTTTATAGTGTTTTACTTCATTGTTGTATGTCTGTATTTATGTAGCACCGTGGTCCTGTGAGGCACGACATTTCGTTCCACTGTATGTCCCCACATGTAGTGGAATGACAATAAAGCTCAACTTGAACTTGAAGATGATGCACACTTTTAGAAAAAATGGATTTATAAAGGCAAAAATGCCCAAAAAAGGTAAAAATCAATCTAAACTTATTGGAAAAGATTAATTTCTATCACTGCTGTGAACTGACCAGCACACAGAATATGAAGAATATCAAAAACTTTAGGAGTCAGCTGTCCACGGTAGTCCTTAAGATATCAGCACAATAACACACTCAGCAAAATATTGTCTAATTATCTTTATCGATAAAATCACAGAAAATATTGAGATATTTTTTGTCAGTATTGCACACCCCTAGTACTGACACAAAATGATTTGCAATGGTCGCTTTGTCACGTCCAGTGTAGACAGCCTCAATCTACACAAGCTGTTTAAGCCTTTATTTCTGTTATTTTTATTTTTTATTTTTTTGGCTAGTAGAAGTTATGAATGTCCGGTAACTTAAAAATTTAGTAGCCAAATTGGCTGGTGAGTGAAAAAGTTCATTTCAATCCCTGTATATATATATATATATATATATATATATATATATATGTGGCCTATGTATTTTTTTCTGTACAAACAAATGCAGCCTTGAGCAGAAGAGAATTCTTTTAAAACATTAGAAAATATTTCAGATCCCACAAATACAAATCTATTAGGCCTACAGATTTGAACACTATGTGTGAATGTTATAATGAACGTATAGCTGTAGTATTATTATCATTCTTACTTTATTTTATTTTACAGAACAACAGTAAAATTACAATACTAACACTTATCAATGTTGATGGAGCTTTTTTTTTTTTGTTGTTGACAACAGCAGATTTATAAATGATTCTCATATAGGATCTTGGGAAGATGTTTGTTGCATGTATCACATTGTCACATCCATGCCTTGTAAATATTCTGCACAAGCTGGCATCGCCAGGATTCAAAGTCCAAAGCGCAAAGAATATCTGTGTTGAAACAGTGTTACTGGTCAGTTGCTCAGTAATATTTTTTAAGAACATTTACAAGAATACATGCAATTCGTGCGTGTATTAGAAAACATAACGTACTGCAGTTTTTAATTTAACTGTTTAAGGCCATTTCGCATTTTTAATCATCATTCAGTAATCAGCATCAACCACCTCTTCTCCTCCTCATCTTCTCAACTGTACTGACCAGTACTGCTCGGTGGAAACGAGCCATTATCCAACAGACAACCAGATGAGACACAGGGCCCATGACCAATCTAAAGTAGATAGAAATTTGTTACCCATTCTCAATGGGAAAGTGCCCACGCAACATTGCTCAAAATGTTGCCCTGTGTATCATCAGCCTAAGAGTGTGTGTTTAATTTGTCGACTTAGAACTCATGTTTAATGTGATAGTTTCATTGTGGCGGCCGTAAATATTTGATATCAATCCATCACTAGGTGCACCTATGTGTCCAACAAAGAATAGAAGAATGTGTTCATCATTTAACAACAAGCTACGACTCAATTATTGTAATTTAGATTTTATTCCCAAAATATTTTGACTTTATTCTCGTATTGCTACAACTTTATTCTCATATTTTTTTTTTCTCAAAATATTATCTTAGATTTTTGTTTTTAACATGGCACTAAAACGCCGTCGTAAATAATGCTATGCCTTTATTCTCGTAATTCGTAATTTTGATTTTATTCTCATAATATTATGGCTTTATTTATTTATTTATTTATTTATTGTGGCACTAAAATGCCATCGTAGATCTTGTCTGGGTGTTTAACTGCAGAATGTTAGTCTTGTAGGCTACAGTAGGCTATTTGCCGTCTAGTCATAGCCAATAAAGCATTATGGTTTTATAACATTTTGGCCAGATGAAAGGAAAACTCTCAACGGTTTAAAGAAATTAAAGTTTCTTTTTTTCCATGTTATATTAAAATGTTTGCTGCAATGTTAAAAAATTACGCTATTATAAAATTTAAATTTTGGGAAGAAAAACGATAAGTCACACATACGTCGCATTTTGCATTTAGAAATAATTTTTAACACTATAAAAAACTATAGGTTATATTTCCCCTCACTACTCAAATTGTCTGAATTTAACAGTATTCAGGCTATATAAATATCAAGCCAAAACGAATTAATTTAAAAGTAAAACTAAAGCCCTCTCTCATTTGGCACAAATCCAAATTTTTCCGTATTCGCCACATATTGGATATACTTACTTCACTCGCATTTTCGGCCTAAAACATCACTCACATATAACAACACAGTGAGGCTGTGGTCACGCTGAACGGTACAGATTTTAATGACACTGACATTTATATATTTCAGTGGAACCTACAGCTAGCCAATGTAATAATTTCATAATAATAAAATAATAATAATTTTTATTTTCTAGCGCCTTTAAATGTTACATCTCAAAGCGCTTTATATAAACAAATAAAACATCAAAATACACCATTAAAGATGATAAAATAATCAAAAAGAGGAGAAATACACTCAAAACACTTGAAAATAAAATAATATGGAAATAAAATAATTTTCAACCAAAAGAAATGTAAAAAATTATTCAAAGCAGCATATCGACCATGACTCTCACAAAAATCCTAAAAAAAAAATACTACAGCCACGTTTTTGGAAAAGAACTGTTTATTTATTTGGTATGAAATGTTGTCGTTTAAATAAGAGTTTTGGCACACCTGAGTGGCATTGTTCTAATTCTGACATGATAAATTAGCCTTGGACGAGTGTGCTGGCGCATTCACTTATTTTCTTATAATAGCATAAGAATTTAAATAGCTGTTTTTGGTCATAATAGCAGAACATCATTCAACTAGCTACTTTTGTAGGCTATATTAGGCAGCTTGAAATGTGGAATTGAAATAAACCATCAAATCGAAAACAAAATATAAATGCAAATATGCATGAATGACCACTTTTGCATCACTCAATTTGTTGCTTTTTAATTTACTTTTAGTAAGACTAATTAAATCATCATCCTGACTTTGTTTAGCTATAGCCTATAGTAGCCTACATATCGACAATGCATGCGGAAAGTGCAATAAAGTGTGCATTTACAAATATTGAAAACAGTTTCCAAGTCCTTTTTACTAAATGTTTGTGTGAATTATATTTTAAACTGTATATTTTAATATAAATAGGCTATTTTATGTATTAAACTGTATCAGACACTGTCAGAAAAAGAATTCTCATCAGAAGCAGTCTAATCTGGGGCTTATTTGATGTTTGATTCATTGCGGGTTCACTCTTATGTCATACTCCGGGGTTCCTTTAGGCATTCATGCACATGCGCACTCTTCAAAAATGGCACACAGAGGACATGCAAAAATACATAGATTAAAATGCATTTATATTTACATAGAATGGAAGATACAGATTGTACCGCATGTTAGCTTGCTTATTGTGCCCAAGAGCATAATTTATATAAGCTCACGTGTCTTACTAACAAGAAACTATGATTCTAAACATAGGTCAAGAGCTGTAGTTCCAACCACGTACGTTTGTGATGCTGTTGTAACGGGGCTGACGAGACGTGAGACGTGCGGATCCATATGCAAGCTTTTATTAAACAGAGACATGGTCTAAACACAGGCAGGGTCGAACAAATGGCAAACAGGTATATAGAGGGCTAGACAAGAGAGGTAATCCGAGACGTGAGCAATAATCCAGGCAAGGCGCGAACAATATCCAAAGAGCAAGGCAGAGAAATAATCCAGGCAGGGCATAAACAGAGTTCGAACGGTGAGACGGGGTAAATCCAAGGAACACAGAACAGAAAAACAAGAAACAGATTCCAAATCGCAGCTAACACTAGGGGAGTGATAAACGCAGGACAAATACTGGAACTGAACAGAAACACGGAATGGCATGGTAAAGCAGCTAGCGCTAGAAGAGAGCTATACGCAGATCAGTACTCGGCAACAAGACTGAGGAAGTCCATGGCTTAAGTAAGGCGTGCAAATGAGAATCAGCTGTGTGTGATCAGTGCAATGTGTGATTGGTGACAGCTGTGATCAGTGCAATGGATGATGGGTATTGCAGTCCAGTGATGTGTGGTGTGAGAGTCAATGTGGTGAGCGGGTGACCTCTGGTGGTGAGTGAACAGAAGGGCACGGACCGGATTCGTGACAGCTGTCATTTAGTCATTTAGCAGACGCTTTTATCCAAAGCGACTTACAAATGAGGACAACAGAAGCAATCAATTGTAGTATTAAAACAACTAAAAACAGATCCAAAACTAAAAGCTAAAACTTTATAAATACTGCATATACACATTTTAAAAATAAAGAAATTACATAAAAATGACAAATGCATACAACAAAATTTCAAAACTTAACATTTAAATGAAAACAAAAAAATAAAGCTAAAAACAATTCAAAATATTAAAGAATAAAAGGTATGAGTATAATAATGAATCTAACATAACACTAAGCCAAACACCAAAAACAACTACATATATGTGTGTGTGCAACACACACATACACACACACACATATATATATATATATATATATATATATATATATATATACATACACATACACATTTATAAATTCAATATATATATATTATTCCATTTCCATTTTGTTTGTTGAAGTATTAAAATAACTCAAATTAAATAAAACTAAAACTTAATAAAAGACCTAGAGAGACATAATAAATTCAGACATAATTTAACTAACTAGATAACAAATACAAATCAAACGACAGTAGTTTATCAGTAATCCTAAAAAACAACCCTGCCAAACACACGTTAAAAAACAACAACTTACTTACACATAGGAAGAAATGGTTATAAAAAAATGAAATAGAAGTGAAACAAGTAGTAGGCATGAGGAGAAATAAAAAGCGATACTTATCGCTGTTTGCGAATGTTCATTTGAACTATGGTTTGGGGAAACACAGAATCATTGAACTATGTTGGTAACGACGGAGCTTGCGACTATAGCTAACGATGCTTTGGGAAACGCCCCAGAGCTGGCCGTGGTGTTTGACTGCAGAATGTTGTTCCTTGCGCCACCTGGTGGATATTGTGTGAGGCACAACAACATTTAAAAAAAAAAAGCATTTTGAATGGCCAGATCTGTAGATTGACAATGAGCTAATATGCCTTCAAAAATCATTTGAGACAGTAAGATATATATTTTTATGATATATCTATATTATGGGTGTAACGGTTCTCTGTATAAAAAAAAAAAAAAAAAAAAAAAAAAATCGAACCTTACTGTTCTCCACCCACGGTTCGGCACGCACTTGCACCCGGTTCAACTTAAATCTGACAACGCATCTGTAATATGGTTTGTTAAAAGAAAAAAACACATAAAACAGACAGAGTTCAGCTAATGTATGTTTCTGTCGATGGATACGCATTCCTTCCCAATACATTACGACAACGGCAATGGGGGAAAAAAAAACAAAAAAAAAAAACGTGGACAAACCAGTCACTCTTTGTTCAATGCCAGTGCCATATGCTGAAATATGACCAGTCATTTATGTCGTCATCACCCGGGATAGTGCACATGCACAGGTGAGACCTGAAAAGCACACGTTGTTTAAACACGTTTAGTTAGTTGTTTAAACTAAACTCATTTAAGCCTTGCCAATTTAAACATTCAAGAGCCAGAAGACGTGAATGAGAACTGGAGTGAAGATTTGTGTACGCTCATCCGAAGCGCGTAAATCCACGCCTCAGAACGTGTGCAATTATTGAGCTCTCTTCCAAGTCTTGTGCTTGAATGGACAAATTCACACAAAAATTATATCTACATGCCCGTCTTGGTAAGTATCCTAACAGGCAGAGTCAGTTTAACGTACAATATCTGTGTACTGGATCCGACCATCTTAAAGTGACAGCACTTTTTTTTTATATATTACTCAAACAGGAAATGTGACCCTGGACCACAAAACCAGTCTTAAGTGTCAATTTTTCGAAACTGAGATTTACGCATCATATGAAAGCTGAATAAATAAGCTTTCCATTGATGTATGGTTTGTTATAGGACAATATTTGGCCAAGATACAACTATTTGAAAATCTGGAATCTGAGGGTGCAAAAAAATCAAAATATTGAGAAAATCGTCTTTAAAGTTGTCCAAATGAAGTTCTTACCAATGCATATTACTAATCAAAAATGAAGTTTTGATATATTTACGGTAAGAAATTTACAAAATATCTTCATGGAACATGATCTTTACTTAATATCCTAATGATTTTTGGCATAAAAGAAAAATAGATAATTTTGACCCATACAATGTATTTTTGGCTATTGCTACAAATATACCCCAGCGACTTAAGACTGCTTTTGTGGTCCAGGGTCACAAATCACTCACTGCTCTTGACTGAATAGCTTTTGTAATTTTAATAAGGATTAATATTTAATTTATGCAGTCAAATATGCAATGTTATTTTACATTTGATTACTTTATTCAATTTCTGTACCTAAAAACTAATGTTAGACATACCTAAAAACCTGAAAAGCAATATTTTTTTATTTTTATCTTTGCTTTAATGTATTTATTTGTGCTGTTGCTTGTAGTTAGATAATTTGTTCTTATTTTCTTAATTTCTATTTGACAGTACAGTCCTTTTTCCCTAAACATAGCACGTACCGAACAACCGAAATGGTAACTCTAAAACTATGATACAAACCAAACCATGAGTAATTTGAACCGTTCTGATTAAAAAAAAAAAAAAAAAAAGATAACGTGTAAATAGCCTTGTAAATAGTGAAATAATTTTTTTTTTTT
>JAFVLL020033096.1:0-18017 GCA_021397915.2 Tor tambroides
TGAAGTTGAGCCACTGATGTCACATGGACTGTTTTACCGATGTCCTTACTACGTTTCTGGACCTGGGAACATTACAGTTATGTTGCTGTCTATGGAGGATCAGAGAGCTCTCCAATTTCATCAAAAATATCTTGAAAGATGAAAGAAGGTCTTATGGGTTTGGAACAACATGAGGGTGAGTAATTAATGACAGAATTTTCATTTTGGGGTGAACTAACCCTTTAAGGTCCTCTTCTATCCTGGCTTCGATACGTTATGAAATTCAATTCATTATTCTACCTTCTCTCTTTCTGTAGTTATTCAAAAGCACATTGCATTGCCTTCTGGAAGTCCCTCAGAAGACATGTATGCGTGAGATTGTCAGTTCTCTGTGTTTGCTTTAGCAGAGAGTTGCAGCGGCCGGTGGCGTCGTCGTGTCAGTGCAGGGGAGCTGAATGTGGTTGGCGCTGATGATTGAGAAGAGGTGGGGTTTGTGTTTGTGTGCGATCGGTGTGGCCGTGGCTTCTCGCTGTGGCTCTGGCCCTCAAGGGCCCCCTCACAAACCTCCAGCAGCAAGAGCACCTGCTCCCGCAGCAGTAAAACCTTGAACCTGCGTGCTGCCAAGTAAAAGAAGGCCTCAATAAATGCCTGAAGACACATTCCTGAAAAAGAGAGAGAGAGAGAGAGAAAGTGCTTTGTTTACTTGATGCTCAAAAAGAACAAATCACTTTCTTTCTTTGTTTACTGTCAAAGTTCAGTTCACATTAGCTGGACTGGTCTGAAAAACAGTTTTTTGGGGGGTTTTTTGCGAGATTTGAGTTTAAAGCAGCACAGTTTATGATACCACTGTTATCAGATTTTATTTCTGTTTTGGGGGTTACTGGAACAATGGAGATTTCATCCTTTACCCAGTCAAGTTGGTAAAAACTCTACTTGAAAGCTTTTTCTTTCATATTTTGACATACAATCAAGTGTAATGGATTAGCAAAAAAAAAAAAAAAAGTAGAGCAAGAACTTCCATCTATTCATCAGTTGTTGATTGGATTTTGAGATGTGGGTGTTGCACTCAAAAATGAGATGAATGAGGCAGATGAATGAGAGCTTGCATGGAGGAGTTTAAGTAGACACAATAATTAAAGAATTCTGGCATACGTCACTGGATTCACCAGATGATTGAGTTATGACATTTTGATTAAGAATTATGGGACAGAATTTAAAAAAAAAATAAAAATCAAGCATGCATGGATGAATCATTTGCAAGAAGATCAATAACATACATTTATAAAAGGTGAAATTAGTGCTAAGTAAGGAGTTCTGAAAGACCTCTAACCCTAATTATTAAACTTTGGCCTCATAACTTCATATGAATATACAGTATGAGTAAGTCATTCCATACAAACTAAACAAGACAATACATGCAGTCATCATATAAAGAATATACTGAAAGATGTGAAGAAAACCATTAGTGACGTTATTTCCGAGCTGTAAGCGGCTTTAATCAGAAGTGTACATATGGCAGATTTCCCTTCTGTTTGTTTATTAATTAACAGGGCTTCATCTGTGTATTATTTAGTGCAGTCGTATCTCCACGCTGATGAAAACTTAATTACAGTATATTTATGTTTCTGCTAAAATCTTCATCTGCAAGCTCAAATCATCAGCAGCAAATTTCTCAAGGTCACGTCTGAGCCTGCGAGCCAAGAGAGAGAAATACAGACGGCTTCTTTCTGAAGAGAAAAACTTTGTACATTTTAAACATGTGAAATTCTCTCTGCACATTTCGACAGGAAGGCACTTGTTCTGATATTAAGGGTCCCTGGGACCCTCAGGGGGTTGGAGCCTGAAAGTGGATGCAGATGACTTGTCTGACTACATATACTGAGCGTTAATGAGCCCTCGCTGTGGACAATATGGAGCCGTGAAAATCATCTAGGCGGCCTGCTGCGCTGGTCAGAAATATGTGTACATTGAGAATGGATGACCACAATTAACAAGCAACGCTGTTCTCCAGAAGGAGGAAATGGGTTTCATTAAGCAGACTAATGAGGAGCGCTGAAAGAATTCAGCATTATGATGTCAAATGAAGCAGAGTGAACTCTGGGATGGACATGAGGGTTAGGATTCAGTCTGAGCGTCAAGCAATCTTCAAAAGTAAATGTATTACTATTAATGAAGATCATGGCAGCGTTATCTCTTCCTCCTCTGGGATAAACAGTCCGATCCCCTTCTTTTAAATAGCCACTTCTATTATTTATAAATATCAACCTTATCCAGCAGTTATTACTTTCCTCGCGCCACACAGTCTAGCTTCTGTGAGTGTGTGTGTTGATTCCCTACTGCAAGGCGCTAATGACCAAATTCAGTGCAACCTTCCGAAACGTTCCAGAATTCAGCTCACATCATTCCACTCTGGCCATTTTGGAGCACAGAGACTCAAGTATATATTCATTCTCTCTTTTGATTAGGAGAAGCAAGGCCTGGCATGCATTATTCATTTCATACGTTCCTCCAAGAAAACGATGCTAGCGTGACCCAACCTAATGCACCATCACAAAGAATATTACCAGTGCTCATTTAAAAGCAGAAATGACTTGTGGGCACATTAGCTCTGACACACACTCTGTGTCAAAATGTTCAGATTTACCAAAGTATCTTTTCAAAGTGAAAGCAAAAAAAATCAATTAATAAAAATTAAATATGAAAGTTTGAGGCAGAACTTGAAAATTTGGTTATGTGGTATTAGTTGATTGGCCATCTATTTTTCAGATTTCCAAGTACTGGGCAAATGAATGAAGTGAAGTGAATTTATTTGTCAATTATCTCCCCTGACGATCTCATTTATGACTGCGTGCGAGGGGAAATGCGCTATGATAAATAGTTGCAAATGTGTCTTTTATCGGAGGCTGTTTAACAGCTTTTTGATTGTGTGTTGGCCTCGGGAGTGAAGATGTGCTGTAAATTGCATCATGATTGGTGGGCCGCTTGCCTGCCTCTCTGGAGTCGGGGAGCATTCCAGCCCAGCGACGCGTGATGTCGATATACAGGATGTCCACTGAAGCCATCGAGAAGCTGCTGTTACTCAGCTTGCAGTTCCTAAAGGAGATGCTCAATTAACATGGTACGTAACACCTGAATGTTGCCTTATTCAGAATCCTGTTCATTCCATTAAATCTAGCAATAACGATATGTGTCAATTAAATCTGAGCCAGTGAAATGGTTGTTACATTTACATGTTTTCATTTTGCAGATGTTGCTTTCAAGGCTTGCATTTTACCAGTATGATCTTGGCTTTGGCTAATGCCATGCTCTACCAGTTGAGCTACAGGAACTAATGACTTGCCTGATGAAGGTGCGGAAGCTGGTCGGACCCAGCCTCATGGTTCCTTTGACACCAAGGAAGCGCAGGAAAATGGCAGCGATGCGTTCCACGACCCGCAAGTAATTAAACTGCTTGGTGTATTTAGGGAAGACTTGCTTTAAACACAAAGATGGAAGGGAATCCGCCAAGCCTTCTTTCTCATCACTTCCTGTCTCCACAACAATAGCTGCTTCTGGTGAACCGCCCCCTGTACTTGACCTGTTGGCAGAGTAAGGTTAACCTCAACACATATTATTTTATTCTTATTTTTATATTATATATTTATAGAATTGTAACCTAATTTTACTTGCCCTGCCAATGCTTTCAATGGCACCAACATACATGCTTTTTTATATTTATATATTTAACAGAAAAATAGATAAACATTTGAAAAACTATAAATATTAAAAAATATATATATATATGCGAAAAAAATGTCAGTTTTACATTACTGTTTTAGCTAATATTACATTTTACAACTTCATAAACACCTTTGGTAAATTATAGTGAATTTGGAAAATTATGGTATATAGGGGTGGGCGATATGACCAAAATCTAATATCATGATATGAGTCGTTTTATTTCATGGTACCGATATATATCACAATATAATTATGTTTGCTTTAAATAAGGTCTTTATGATATCACAATTTTTGATACCATAGAAATTTCATACAGTGTCAATATCACAAAAAAAACCTAATACTAGCCTAAATTTAAAAAAAAAAAAAAAATCAAGCTTACTGAAGACTAGTAAACAGTCAGAGATTAAATAATAAGAAACTAATTACAAGCAGTATGACAAAAACTACAGTAGAACAAAAAAATCAGAAATGCTTCATACATTGTATAAATTAATCAAATGTATAAAAACACTGCATATTCTTCACTGTGCAAATTAAATATACATTTCTTATTAAAATTACAAAAGTGATTTAGTCAAGAATTGTGAGAGATTTTCTCTCTTTTGTTGCAGGAATATTAGACTGCTGTCACTTTAAGAGCTGCCTGGATCCAATATACTTTAACCATTTTAACTGGTGTCTTTTGCAATCAAAATGTTTTCATCTAAGTTACCATCTCTCATTCTCTTACAGAATATGTATCTCTGCTATTTAATCATTTCTCACATTTAAGACAGTAGATTAGTGAAAAAATTCTACGTCACTTAAAAAACGGCTAAATAAGAACAAACACTCAAATCATTTGTAAAGTTTGCGGATTGATTTTCCACTAACAGCATAACACTTAAAAGAAAATCTGTCAAGGAGGAGAATGGAGGACTTCAAACCAAAGGACTAAAAAAAAAAAAAAGAAATCCTCAATGAATAAAACCACAAACCACAAGCCTTACAATTTTCTCTCATTAAATCCCTCTTTCACTTACCCAAGGACAACATAATGAAAAACAATTATTTAACAATCACAAAACCAACCGAGCGAACTGCAGTCCTCTCATACGTGCACTGAGCCCAGATGGCCGAGGAGCCAAAGCAGTTTGTTGCATTTCAGCAGTGGTGTAAGTAACCCTGCACTTTTAGTCTAAGCAGATGCACTTCATGGCTTCTGACCTGAAGGTTGTGGCTTGAGATTTACAGGATGAAAGTACTAACGAAAGAGATGCGACTTCACTAACACATTTAATAGGTTTACCCAAAGACACATACAACCTTTAGCACAACTTACACAAACACATTAACCATCTTCACCATCTAAAGGTGCAGTAGAATTTTTCCCATACTCCCAGAAAAGATGTTTGGTGGGAACTGAGTGTAACTTGAACTGAACCTGGAATATTCCTTTAAAGTGCCCCTATTATGGATTTTTGAAAATTACCTTTCATGCAGTGTGTAACACAGCTCTAAGTGAATGAAAACATCCTGCAAAGTTTTAAATCTGAAAGTGCACCGTGTATAAAGTTATTGTCTCTCAAAAGAAGAGTCATTGAAACGAGTCGTTTTTAAAACGAATCCCAAGCCGTTTCATGTCGACGTCAACATGAAACATTAGCATACTGCCCGCCCACTTGTTGGTCTTTTGGCGTTGGTCTGAATGAAAATGCAAATTCATTCTTTGCTACTAGGTGCCGCTTTTGGAGCGGTAAAAATAGCCGGTTCCCCGGTAACGACTATACACAAAGTAGCACTGCACTCACAAATGCTGCTTTCTCAGGCATTACAGGCATGATGAAATGAAAATGAGACCAATGGGACCAATCACCGCAGATTAAGGTCACGCAAAGGAGGGGTTTGGAAAAACGAATGGTTGAGCGAATCGTTTGGGAGTCGTTGAGCAAGTAAAGTAAAAATAAATGCATATTATAAGACAATGAAAGTGTTTTTTGACCTTGCATGCATGTCAACCTGTTGTTGGGGACTCCCAAAACCAAAATATGAACCTTTCAATACCCATAATTGGGGCACTTTAAGATACCACACTTGTGTCTGAGACTGTATAAGCCAAAAATTATCGAGGGAGCAGCCCACTAATCTAACAAAATACTGTATGTCATATACATGATATTCATATTCATGACATAAACGTAAAATTGCCTCAGGTTCATCTCGGCTAATTCCAACAGAAGCCTTTGGAAATATGCAAGATGAACTGGTCCAACAAGACACGTGATCGACAACACCAGAGGAACAGCACGTGGAAAGCCCTGCGAGGAATAGGCTGTCATTATACAACACTAGTGAAGACGTTCTGGCTTCATAAAGCCTTAGTGACTTTGTACTTGTCAGTATTAGCCGTGACAATCACACTCAGGACAGAAGAGCTTCAAAAAGCATCAAAGGGCTTGAATCAGAAGAGTTTGTGAGTGGTGTGTTAATTCTGACACTCGTCGCAGTCACTGAAGGTTTGTTATTTCAGGTTGACTGAAAGGAGGACATAAGATGAAAGAGATCGTGACTTTGAGAGTGTCCTTAATTTATTTTTTTATTTTTTTCATTCAATCTTTTGTGCCAACATGAGCTTATGTTTGCTCGACCATAAGAGATAGTCCTACAGAGGAGACTGTTTATTTCTTTATGTAAATTTATTTATGACACACTAACATTCTCCTTGTAGGAACTGGCAGTCTGGAGAAAAGTATGTGAGTATGTTTTTTTACTTATGGTTTCATACCCCTTGCATGTTTTGCTTCAAAAAAAAAGTGTTAAATATTTACGATTAAAAAGTAAGGTTTGCTACAAAATATTTCTATTTCAAACAAACTTTTGAACTTTGTATTCATCAAGGAATTTTTTAAAAATGTATCTTGGTTTCCACAAAAAAATATTAGGCAGCAACTGTTTTCAACGCTGATAATAAGAAATGTGAAATGAAAGTGAGCACCAAATCAGCATATTAAATTTCCGAAGTCAAGATTGTAAACTTTTTTTGCAAGAATTCATCATCAAGAACTGAAGACAACACAAAAGCATGATTCAACTTTTTCATTTCTCATCAAACACCACAAACCAGTGTGTGCTAGACCATAAAAATGCACATCTAAAGGCTAAATTAGTAGATATTAAAAAAAAATGTGCACACAGAGTCTTTTCAGCTTTGAGCGCACTTGCACGTCTCAATTAAACTCTGAGCTGACTCTACACTTTCCTCAAAAACAATGCTTGCCTGACTTTTATTTCCCCCCCAGGCCCAGACACTGAAGTGTGTCTGTGTACAATGAGCTACAATAAAAGCTGAACGCATGAGACACACAAACTTGCTCATGGGGCATGAGACTGTCCGCCTATCCCTGACTGAGAGAGACCGAGGAAGAGTGGCCACACAAGTGTGAAATTCCATCACAGGATTTCCTGAATTTAATTTTTCCATCCGAAAGGCTTATGACTGCAGCTCAGCAGACCATTATTTCAGCTCCACAAAGCTTACAACACACACCGGTAGGCATGCGCACATGCACGCAAACTGCACCATCAACTGTCCCATAAGCCTTAAAGCCTATGACTCACGTTACATGTTGTTTCCTCTGAGCGGGGTCCATGAGCCGCAGCGTGTCTCTGATCACACCCACTTTCACCTCTTCATCTACTGGACTCGGTACATATTCGAACACACCAGGTGACACCTGCAACATATGGCGTCAATAATCAGATTCGTAACAGACTCATATTTATATCCCATTAGTCTGGTATAGTCATTGTCAGTTTGGACAATGCGCCAGCGCAAACCGTCTTTTGGCGTTAAAATAGTACTGTCAAGATTTACTAAAGACATGCAGTGAAGAATTAGCACTGAAAAGGCATGGACACAGTTATTTTTGTGCTTGACCTTATTGAATATGCATTGGGAGTTTCCCTTTCAGACGCAAAATTGATGGAAGTATTAAAATGAATTACGCAACTTGATTTACTAACATTTGTGCTTGTCAAATTACTGGTTTTGCATCATTATTTAACGCCAAAAAAGCATGTCTTAAAGCAGGCGGTAATTTGCGCTGCTCTTGGTAGATTGCACTGGTTATTATGGAAATGATCTGGCTGCATCTGTGTTCTCTAATGTGCGCACTGTCAGTAAATCACACACAGAATTTTCCCCTCCCATCTGTGCTTTTACGGAATTGCGCTCTAATGCTAATTTGCCCTGTTTAGTAAATCTGGCCCCAAATGTTAATGTTTTTGAAAGAAGTTTATTATGCTCACCGAGGCTGTATTTATTTGAGCAAAAATACAGTTAAAAACAGTAATGTTGTGAAATATTACAACAATCTAAAATAACTTTTACAATTTAAAAACATATTTATATTTGACAATATTTTAAAATGTAACTTATTCCAGTGATGGCAAAACTGAATTTTCAGCAGCCATTACTCCTTTCTTCAGTGTCATATGATACTTCAGACTTTCTTACTATCAATGTTGAAAACAGTTGAAATTTTTTGTGGAAACCGTGACTTTTTTGTTGCTGTCGTTGTTGTTGAATCAACAACTTGATTACTTGGTCACCTGATTAAGTTAATGCAGCCTTGCTGAATAAAATTGTTCAAAAATATCTTACTAACCCCAAACTTTTGAACAGTAGTGTATACTATGGTAGCATCACGTTTTTTGTACTGTGGCAATACCATGTTTTTTTTGCTTTTTTTATTATATATTAAACATTTTTTGACATGTACAATGGTATTTTTGAAAATAAGTAACGACCTAAATAATAATATCAAAATCTTAAACTTTAGTATTGCCACAGTACATTTTTAAGGCACCGGTTTATTTGAATAACATCACACTAAAAGAACATCTGCACCCTCACCTCCTGCTCATGTTCAATCCTCATGCTGGGATTGGCATTGACCTCTAGTAAAACAGGCTTCAAGTTTTTCATCAGCAGGATATCAAAGCCCAGGATCTAAAATTGGGACACATCATCTTCTGTTATTTACTATTTATTGACTTTGAAATCCAGTGAAATGCAGAGAATTAGGGATTGCCTGGCGAAGGAAAAACAGAGTTAACAACAGCATATGGGTCTGTGCTCACTTTTCTCATTTTATTGACCACAGTGATGTAGGCCACCTGAATGCAAAGCACGTCACACACACCAAGGAATTCATTGCAAATATACCTGAAAACATGTTGGTCCTGGTTTTCCTGGTGGTATATCTGCCTGGTAATACACCTTCAGTTCAGGCACAAGTGCAATTACTGTTTTGATAACCAAAGCAATGATGTCTGACCAGACCTTCTTGATGTCCACTCCTTTAGATGCCAGGCGATAGAGAACGCTAGAGAAGGTGCGTTTACTGCCTGTGCTGCAACTGTCAGAGTGAACAAAGTTCCCACTGTGCACATTAAGGGAGTAGTTGGTGAGGTGCATAAAAACATGACTGAGGTTCTTCTGGCTGGGTTCTTGGTAGGGTTCTGTGCAGAACCTGGAGAGACCCTCTTTAGCAATGTAGATCTCTAGAGGCTCCAACGAACGGACCAGAACATACAGGCGGATATCAAACTTCAGTTTATCGATGAGCAGGGGTTTCTGGATATATTCTTGAACAACTGCTTGTTTGATCTGAGAACCTGAGATAACCCGAAGGTCAGCAGGGTCACGGATGAGGTAGATGCCTTCGCCCTGGGATCCGCTGTCCGGTTTGACGATAAAAGTGGGTTTGAGGGTTGAATCGTTATCTTTCAGGAGACGAATCTTAAAAAAAGAGGACAAAAGCAGAAGGTGAACAGTGACCTTTTTTTCCAATATGCTTGGAAAAGAACTTGAAGAGGCCTTTTGCCATCACTTGAAAGAATTAACCCTTTTAGATCTGAATTACATTTCACTGACACAATGCTTTATTTCTACTCTAAATACAGTCCTTAATGATAATCAACCAAAAAAAACTGTTTAAGATAATTGATAGTGATCATTTAATTTCTAATAGCTATTTTAATAGATAAATACATATGGATATTTCGAGAAAACTCGTCTTACTAATATGATATCCACAGTCCACATAAGGGTCTGAATGGGTTAAAATGAAGAGTCTTTATTTGAGTTTCCAGCTAATGTTTATGTGCTCTGAATGATAAAAAATAAAAAATAAATCAATTTAAAAATCAAGATTATAAACAAAATGAAACAATGCTGATCTAACGGTTCATTAAAAAAAACAAACACTTTTTTTTCCTTCCACAGATCTCTGCTGCCCTCTGCAGCTTTTCTAGTAAAAAAAAAAAAAAAAAAAAACATTATTCCAACACAAACCCCCTAAAAGTCTTGCCTGACCCACACTCAAAAGAAAAATATTTGCATGTGAAAACAAATATGAATGAGTATTAATTAATTTAAGAATATAAAAAAGTAAAAACCCTCCAAAAAAACAAAACAACAAAAATACTAAAGCAAAAATTGTTTAAACCTACTAGACCACATAAGATAAAAATCCCCTTTAAGCAGCCCATCTGAACAAATAAAGCGCAAAGCTACCGTAACTGTAATATGTGGAAGGAGACTGAAGATGTCCATCCAGTAACTACAAGATCTTGTCATTCACAATTAGTTTTTTGTTGGCCACTAAACTGCTTAACCTGGTTTTACTGTGATTCTGTCCTGACCAATTACTACTACAGCAATCTACCTATAGATACACCACTGACAGAAACACTGCTGGAGGAAGACAGAAAAAAAGACAGTTTGTCTAGCAAGAAGACGACACGGCTTCTGTAAATGTCCTCTGCGTGATTTCACAGATTGTCTTAAGTACTCTATCTTCACTGTAGTGTTACCCTCATTGAGCTTGTACCTGTGTGGAGAAGAGTTGGTATTCCTCAGGCAGAATCCAGGAGCGTGGGTAGAAGTTGTACTCCTCTGGGAACAGCTCTTGCATGGTACGCACGGCACGACTCAGGTTTATCTTCCGCAGCATCTCTATCATTCCTGCTGACCGACAGGATAGTTGATGAGAAAACAGAGTGAAGTCAAAGAGAAATGGCACAGAGGCCAGAGAAGGGCTGCAGTTCTCCATCAGTCTATGGCCCTACAGGGGCGTTATTCTCTCAAAAAATATGACACATTTTAGAGCCCTATTTCCCAGTAGCTTCATTAAATCACTTGATCATTTGATTTCAATGGGTCCATAGCGCGTACACAGGCACACAGCTTGGAAAGGCTGTCCGTGTGAAAGCAACTGTCAATACAGCTATGAAAACAGCCATATTACATCCAACCCATGAGTCAGCAGCTCCTGAGACTCCTTTATGACTCCACTGCTGAAAAACATTCCAGTGAACAATACTCACCATACTGTATGACTGATAACCTTCCTCTAGTCTAAAAGCAGGTAGAACGTAGCCTATATACTAAATAACTAACTAATGTAAATGTGACAAAGTTTAGTACTGTTTTTCAATTCTCAGATTTGTTTAAATTAGTTTCAAGCAATGGTTTTTGATAGCTGCAGCTTTGTAATTTATGGATGGATTTTGTTTTTTTTAATATTTTTAGCTTCAGTTTTAGTAATTATGTAGTTAAAGAAACTACAAAACCGTTATCCTAGTTTATCAACCTAATCTTTGTAACAAGAATCTGTATATGTATTTACAAAGGAATCAGAATCACATGATACAGTGTTCACTATGTCGAAATCAGTGGGACATCTTCAACCACAAAACAGGTCAGATCGTTGGGATCCACTCATTTTTGTTTAGTTTTGTTTTAGTTTTCCTTATACTTTGTGATTTCAGTTCACAAATGTTTTTAAATCATTTGTTTTCATCTTTATTTACTATAAAAACATTGTATTTAACAACCCTATCCCCATCCTTAACGCTTTAAAGAATTTGTTTAATGTTGTAAATCGCCTGCTTGCTAGGCTAATTGACCAAAACTGTTATTTAGATATTTAGTGTTGAATAGGCTTGCCACGGTATACTTTTCATACAAAAGAAGCGCATTCAACAAAGACATGGAAGCAGTTGCCATAATAGGAAACAAAATAATACCTGCTTGTAATTGCGAATGAAAATATCTCACATCTAAGGCTATCACTAAACTCTGAAAATAAAATGAGGTAAATCAGCAACCGTGCATATTCTATTGCTGTTTGAGATAATGCCGTTTACTCTGACACCCCACTACAAATGTGCGTGTAAATTAATTTCATTTCCTTTATATGTTTATTTTCTTTATTTCAGTCAGCTCAGTTTATCTTTCTTATTTTAAAATGTAGTTAAAATAAAAATAAAATTCAAAGTTTGAATAAAGTTTCTCTTTGTTACTGTGTATGTGATTTGCGCACCGAAAATTACTCCATAACACCACCTGCTGTCCAGCTACAGGTAATACCAGATTTACCAGTTTAAATGCGAAAATTGTACCAGTTTGTAAATTGTGACTGAATGATCTTTAATGACTGATCCCATTGTCATTAAATTCTGAGATTTGTTTTTTTAAAGATTGCAAATAGTGGTGTCCTATTAAACTTATGAGAGACTGTTGTGTCTACTATGACAAGATCTCTAAAGACCAACTTTTTGTGAAGTTTACCTGGGAATTTGTTGACTTGCCCAGAAATGATGTTCTCATTGTCATGAAAAGAGACGCCATGCCAGTAGATATCACAGGCTGTCCGCCTACCCATCGGAAACTGCAGGATCAAAAGAAAGAGACTTGAGGCAAAGTAAAGGAGGAAAACCATCAATCACAACACAATAAACATGTCATACTTTTGACAAGGATGCAAAACATTGACTCTGACTAACTGTACTAGAATAACAACAGCTCACCTCTGCAGGACTTTTTTTTTTCTTCCCAAGAATCATTTTAGTAAACAATTTCAACTCCTTCCTACAGTATGTACATCACGGCTGAGGGCTGCATTCTCAACGACTTGGAAGAATAGTTATACTTTTACAACAGCAACAGTGTAAGTTACACAGGCAGGGTTAAGATATGTCACTACCATCATTCATTTAAAGGTGAAAATGCATTTGAGCATGTGTACAGACCAGTGTTTCAGATTTTGGTCCAGTTTCATATACATTTTTGAGACCCTGTATATGACGATGACTAGGCTACAGTGTGACTGGGCTGAGCGTGAAGTAGGTTATCAAGGGCACTAATCAGGATGCAGGTAGTGTGCTTAGTATAGGCTAGGTTACGTGTCTTGGGCTGGATTTAGGGAGAATCATGTCACTGTTTAACAGGCTAATGGAGTGTGAAGAGGTGCTCCTATATTGGTCTCTTGGCACACGGAAGAAACCACAAATCTGTGATCAGATTAGGAGTTCACACAGGTTTACAAGTATAGCTACAGCTGTGAAGGCCAATTTTTTCAAAATGTCCTCACAAATATAGAAAACCTGAAACCTGTCAACGACAAAGGTTTAAGTAGCCCTTGCTATTTCAGAGGCTCAGGAATCAGTCAAAAGTAGCAAATATAAAACACATACCATTCATAAAGTGAAACCAAAGTGTGCATGTGTTCAAAAAAACACAGACATCACAGTGCCGTAGCAGAACAATTAATGAGTGACCTTTATTCGCTCCAGTTGCTTTAATCTGAAGTGCAGCATTTTGTGTAGCACTAATGCTCATGTGCGTGACTTTGATAGATCACTGCATGAAACTGGCATAAACAAAAATGGTTTCAATTTCTTTTATCCTCTGAAAACACAATGATCTATTTATTTGCATTCTTCTAGCACTGTGTTTTAATAAAAAAGACTGAAGCAGGGTAAAACTAAGCTGGGCAGTTCAATTAGATCTGCCGCCTTTGGATAAATATTGATATACCTCTGTCAGATTTAGTGACTAGCAATTATTGTTAGTGTACTGACTGCACTGACAGCTTTGTGTAAACTTTTTAATGCCTTAAAGGGTTCACCCAAAAAAAACTCATGCTGCTCCAAAACTGTATGACTTGCTTTATTCTGCAGATAACAAACAAAAATATTTTGAAGAATGTTGTTAACTAAAAACGTTTTGGTGACCATTTACTTCCAATATATGGGCCAAAAAAACAGAGATCTTTCAAAAAATATATTTTTTTATATTCTGCTGAAGCAAGAAAGTCATGCAGGTTTGGAACAGTATGAAGGTGAGTAAATGATGACAGAATTTTCATTTTTGTGTAAACTTGGAAGAATCATTTTAAATAATAACAGAGCGGTTTGTTCAATAGTCAAAATATTAGCACCTTAGCTCTGGTTGATGCATCAGGGTTTGCAAAGATCTCATTTCATTGCTCTGTCAGAGTAGCAGTTCAGGAATCGAGGACATGCCTTTTCAATCCAATCACCTTTAGCCGTAACTACTTAAATGAAGTTACTTGGAATTATGTAGCAGGTACAAGCACACGTGAAATTGTCACGAAACACTGAAGAGAAAACTTGTGCACCAAGAACGTCCAAACTTTTCAAAAAAAAATTAAAAAAGAAATTCAAGAGTTTCAATTCAAACTATGGTATATCTTCAATGCCTTTAACAAGTCAGACGAAATGTGAAACATCCTTTCGAAAAGCACTTTCCTCCTTTCTAAGTGAAGTTTTAATGTTTTTTTTTTTTCTAATTTCTTTAACTTTCATTAAGTGTTCTCTTATTAGCAATGGCTATAAAATGTACACTATTTAAAAACCTAAAGGTTACAGTTCTGTTTTCTTCTCTCTCTAGGGCCAAATACAACATACCAGAAGTTCTTAATATCAGTTGAAGATCCACCACTATGCTCCTCATGCCAGAGTCCAGTATCTCTTAAATATATTTTATTAAATTGTGCTGGTATAAGTTATCTTACTGTAGGAAATTATATTACTCAGCAATCACTTTCAAAGAAAACTTCATTTTAAAGTTTTATCTCAAGCAAACTTTAAAAACCATGTATGGGTTTTTAAATTGCTCTTTTATAGTATTTCAATTTGTTACTCACCATGGAAGCTGCCATGGTGTTAACACACCAATCTCTCCAGGGAGGATCATTACCCCTGTCACATCAGCCTGGACCCCCTTCAGATATTTCTCACATGTTACAGACAAACGAATATGTTTACCTGCTCTGTCTGAGCCCCAGTGTGATGCATGTATGTGCTTGTGTGCTGAGTACAGTATGTGTAACCTATGTTCAGTATGGAAAATCCATATTAAATCCTTACTAGACCAATCTAAATTTACAAATTACAACATATGTAGCTCTACAGTGCATGGTGTCCTATTAGTCTGTACCATACAGGCATGGAGAGCAGTGGGAATACAGGCATGTGGGATTATCCCAGATTGATCTTAATCATTTACTACTGTGAAGGCACAACCATATGGTGAAAGTCAACATTGAACTGCATTACTACCCTTTATGTGTCTTTGCAACCATGACACATCAAAAACGTAAATGCAAATGCACTCAGATTTAGATGATGGCAAATTAGATAATGGCATTAGATCACAAACATAGATCCAAATATGTAAATATTTTTTTTTCTGATATTTACAGCATTACCAGTTACTACAGACCTCAGATCAAAGATGATCTACTGTGATAAGTCTGCCTTACAGCATCTAGTTTCGCAAAGGCTCATCTTAGTTGCATGGAAAACTTCAGTTGAACCCAGTTAAGACATTGAATTGGTAATGACAACAACTGCCATCAGTTTGCCAGCTTGTTGACAGCAAATTCTGGCTCTTTAGCACATGTAGCGGGTCTTAAACTTAATGAGTCTGTATCACATGCTTACAGATTATATCATACTTTGTTTCTAACTGTCATAATTAGCTCTTCGGATCTATGTTTCTAAATAACTTCAAGGACTGATAGTCTTCGAAACCACAGGTGGGAACTCCTTCTGCCCTTCAAACAGTCTTTGGTGTAGCAGACAGGATAAAAGGTATAATGGATACGCTTAAACTTGAAACCGACCTTTAACAAGGCAGCGCTGAATTACAAAGGCTCATAATATTTCAGTGGAGACGAGTAGAAGGGGGTGTAGACATTCACTCAACAAAACCATTCACTATCTCCAACCTGCCAGGTGTTGTGCACCGCATGGTATAGTTTGACATCTTATCAATGTATTCATGAGTGTTTCTTTTTTTTAATGCATAGTGACTTCACATAGACGGTCAAGTGTAACCATATGCGTGCGTTTGTCACTTGTTGAAGGACAAGGTTAAAGACTGGCAATGGTTGTTGAAATATTAAGCCTACAAGTCATGAGTAAGTGTTTGTTTACATTGTAGAAGCCTAAAGAAAGTGTAGATAAGTCCAATGGATTCATCTAGTCATCTTCAAACAAATATGTGGATCGGTTTGATGCATTCAATAGTACTGCTCCCAAATCACTTTGTCTTGCGAATGCGTTAAATACACAGACAATGAAATATTTTAGAACAGAGCAAAAAACACCTTACTCCAAACACACGTTTGCTTAGCTATCTAAATGGGGACATTCCATAGGCGTAATGGTTTTTATACAGTGCAAACCGTATTTTCTATTGCCCTACACTTAAACATATCCCTTACAGAAAACGTTATGCATTTTTACAATTTAAATTTTTTTCAATTTTGTCAGGTTTAGCTCACTTTTGGGTACAAATTTGTCCTCAAAATATGGTTAAGTAGGTACACACTTTTACTGCAACTTTAAGAATTTATTAATATACAATACTTTTAACTAGAATACTTTTAACTAAGAATCCCCAAATCCAAGAATACCCTAACAAAGGATGGCGTGCTACAACCGTTCTTGTAATCGGAATGACAGGTAGATAAAGTCAAAGGTATGGCAAGCCGTTTTAGCATTTAATCTATAAGCCGTACTAGTATCTATTTTCATGCTACTACTACTTATTTTTTAGATACTAGTATCTTTTCCATTCAGTACTAGTACTTATTCATTAGCTACTAGTGCTTATTCATTAGCTACTAGTGCTTATTCTTTAGCTACTAGTGCTTATTCTTTAGGTACTAGTGTCTTTTGTAAAGCACACTGTAAAAGATGATGCACTGTTAACTTAGTAAAATTACGTTCATCTTATTTGTTTCTGCTCTGTTGACATTACTCAGTTTGATCGAGTTTTTATTACATTCTGTTACTTAAAGCATTGCAATTAAGTTCAATAAACTTAATTTCTTTGTGTTCAATGAAAAAGTCGAACATGTGGCTCCTTTGTGCATGTGTTATAGACAGAGGTGCACATTAGTTTTTCAGCCTGGTTCTCATAAGAGAACCTGGAGATTTGGTTTGGTCCTCACACTGCACATAGTGTGACCGATTAAATAAATAAATAAATAACTAAGTGCTGTCAAACGATTAATCGTGATTAATCTCATTTAAAATAAAAGTTTTTGTTTACATAATATATGTGTATATAGTACTTATTCATTAGATACTAGTTCTTATTTATTAGATGCTAGTACTTATTCCAATAGTGACTAGTATTTAATTATACTCTTCTTGTTAAGAAAAAATTGAACTAGTTCTTATTTTTTAGTTACTAGTAACTTTTTAGACCAGAGATATCCTGAACTTAATAGATACTAGTACTTTTTAAATTTGCATTTCTACCCAGTATGCTAATCGTATGTTGAATATTAATGAACCAGCAACATATAGGAGAGAGATTAGACAAGAAACGGAAATAAGGAGACGGGTGTACTTTTTTGGAGGAAACCACATAGAAAAGAAAATCATTTGTACACAAGCACATAGAAAACCTATTTTGTCAGTTTTGTAAACACAGTAATTTTGTAAACATAGTAGCCTGTTTGTTGGTCATCGAGTGACCTCTAGTGGCAGGATGGAGATAAGACACAAATTTTATTATCTGTCATTTTCCTCTTTTTCCTCCAGTAAAAACAATAAATATCATATCAGGGCTGTACGTTAACTTTTTTTGCATATCTGGTGCTACAGACATTGAATGTTTTTACATTAATGTTCTGTAAAGGGCACACAAAATCCAAACCTTATGGTTTTCAGACAAACATTTTCTTTATTTGGAAAAAAGGCCAAAAATTATTAATAATAAAAAAAAACAGGTATGCTATACTTGTAGGGCTGCAGGATTTGGTCAAAAATGTTGTTTATACAGTTATGGCCAAAAATATCGGCACCCTTGGTAAATATGAGCAAAGAAGACTGTGAAAATTAATCTGCCTTGTTAATCCTTTTGATCTTTTATTTAAAAAATTCACAAAAATCTAACCTTTCATTGGATAATAAGAATTTAAAATGGGGGGAAATATCATTATGAA
>JAFVLL020033097.1:0-35203 GCA_021397915.2 Tor tambroides
AAACCTGAATACACACAGACTCATGGGGACTTGTGTCACGGTGGGGACCTAAATTGAGGTCCCCACGGGTAAACAAGCTTATAAATCACACAGAAAGTTTTTTGAAAATCTAAAAATGCAAAAAGTTTCCTGTAAGGGGTAGGTTTAGGTGTAGGGTTGGTGTAGGGCAATAGAAAATACGGTCTGTACAGTAGAAAAACCATTACGCCTATGGAGAGTCCCCACAAGGATAGTGAAACAAGTGTGTGTGAGTGTGTGAGTGTGAGTGTGTGTGTGTGTGTGTGTGTGTGTGTGTGTGTGTGTGTGTGAGAGAGAGAGAATCCTCAGCACAAGACAAGGCTGAACCAGCCTAGGGCAAGACAAGGGGAGGAGCTACAGCTGGAATTGTCTACTGAAGTTTAGACACAAGTTAAAGCTGTTAATCTGTTTTCTGTTAATCTGTAAAAGTTGTACAATATCAACCTGAAGCGTTTCTTCTTTCAAAAATCCACTATATTCAGCCATGGTTATTACGAAATTATTATGAAATATGAAACAAATCTGAAACCTAAAATAAACAAAACATTTGAAAACAAGTTGTAGCACTAAAATTACTAACTGGAAATAAATAAAAAAATTAAACGGAGCTAAAACCAAAATAAAATAAACCTAAACAGAATTTTTTTTGCACATATCAAAGACTACAAATTAAACTAAATTGAAAAAAAAAACCATAAAAAATAAAGTGAATTTAAATTATTATTAAAACCTATAATTGTACATAAATAATACTACAATTATATCATTCAGCTTGGCAGCTGCTGGAATGCATCATGGACAAGCTTTGGAATGATATGCATGACATGCAACTATGACACTTGTATGTGACAACAACAGTATTTTCTGCTGCTGTTAGCAGTAATATATTTAATATAAAATTACTAGGACAATCTATTTAGGCTTGTTTGTATTCGGTAAAAACATACAGCTATAAAGTCATATTATATCACAGGTGCAACCAGAAACTAAGGTGTGTGACTTCTTCCACCTGTTGCAAAGAAAAAAACACAAAGAGGGACTTTCTCATACACACACAACTCTCTACAGAACACCGTTCTCAGAGACTCTCTCACTGTTGTCATATCTATTGGTTTCTACGTCTGTTTCTTTATCCTTAACTTACATTTCTGCTCAGCTCCTCTGTCTTTCCTATCACCACCACTGTTAGCACTCTCTTGCTGTCTGATTATCAGTCTGTAAACATCTGAATTTACAACCAACTCGTGTGGCATAACTTGCTCTAAGTACCAATCCTAGCATTTACAATGCGTTACACCTTAAATAAAAGTGATCCATGGTTAAAATATAGATGTGATTCCTTGTGAACGTGATCCCATAACGTAACATAATACACAATCGAATCTTAACACTGAATAATAACTTAAATCAGTTTAAGTCTGCAGGGCCTAGATTCCTATTATCGTTGGGGAATAAAACGACCAAATTCTAAAAATAAATCAATAAATAAAAGATTTGCTTCATTTTTCATGACATGTCAACAAAGAAGAAGCTAAAGAAGTTGTTTCAGTAAACTACACAAGATCTTTAGAATAGACTTATGAGTGTGCTGTACGTACAAACGACAATGGAGTTTATTAACTTAACTATGTAGTTAGTTATGTAAATAACTAGGATTTTGTTTCATGGCTCCATCTTGAGTTGTCTGTTTTTCCAGACAACCTAGAACAACCTGTTTACGCTCGAGCTGGAATAAAAACAATTTACACAACTCCGCTTTTCAGCATCAAAACACAATAACCCGTTATATGTTAAAAAAAATCTAAATCAAAATATATAAAAATAAAACAGCAACAACCTAGACAGTATTGTTAAATAACACATACTTCGCCTTTATGTCCAAACGCTTTTTTCTTCCACACCTGACAAAACTTCGACTCAGCAGCTCTGTTTCCCCTTGTCATATTCCACTGGCGTTAAACCAATCATAATCCCGTCTCGTTATCGTTTTCATAATGTTGGCTCAGTGCAGTTCGCGGCGACGGTTCTGTTGAGTCTATCAGATCACGACACTTTAAAGATCCAGAGATCTCTGACGCCCCTGTGCTCGCTCGGTCACCTGAGCGGGGATTAGAAAGGTGAGCTCGACCACAAGCCCCGCCCCTACTGTCTACACCCGACTCGTGATTGGCTGCTGCCTGGGAGTTTGCTCACTCTTATTTGAATATACAGGCTATTATTTTTTTTTAATCGTCTAATATTCTAATAACATTACAGTTATTATTCACGGGTTTTTTTTAAGATAGGCCTACCATTGTTAGTAAATATAAAAATTCGCAACAAGAATAAAAAGAATTAACAATAGATTCTAATGCTTGCTGTTCTAACGCACTCTATAATATTTGATTATGTCTTCAAATGTAGATGAAACATATTTGAAACCCATAAAGTGCTCTTAGTTTTGTCTTTTCTGTGGGTTCAGTGTGACTGTAGACTACCAATAATGAGAGTAGGCTACATTTATTTTTTCTTTTCTTTGGTGCGCCCCCCACCATAGATCCCCACTCCTGTCCAGTTAGTGGCGGTAATGAACCAAAAACCAACTGTGATTATATCTCAGAAGAAGAGCACTTGGCTATAAACATGCGCTAAACGAAAGAACGAATCTCAGGGGAATTCTGAAGGAATCCATATAAAAACACCAGTGTTTTAAGAAGCCAAAAAGACTCTGTAACAGTGAAGAGAGAAACGAAGATTTTTGAAGCGTTATTACTTCGCAAAATGACCCACTGTTTGGAACTGGTTTTGGAAGCGTTTGAAACGACGCACACTGGCGACACCTGCTGGTCAAAACATAAAAGACACGAAAACACAGCCCAGAAGAAGCCCAAAAAATTGGCTTCAGACTTCAGAAAGCAGACTTTATGGATCTACACAGAAAAAAAAGCCGTCTAAAACTCTGAATTTAGAAAAGGTAAAATTGAGTAAAAGAAGAGAAATTATCCATTGATAATGAAAAAAAAAAAGAAAAATTTACTTTTGGGTTCATTTTTTTATTATGTGTGGGCAAGTTGGCCAAATTTGATTGTTATACACCCCCTCAATGTCTATGTTATGGCACACACAAGAGTTCATTATGCTATTAAATAAGTATGTTGTATCAGAATGCAACACTCACTTTTTTTTTTTTTTTGGACTAATATGTATGATTATTGTGTGATCACAAGAGCAGTCTGAAGTTTAAGAGAAGTTGCCCAACCAGATTGTTCATAGTTTCTGAGACTGAAGACAATAACAGACCAACACATTTACAAGATTAATTTTATTTCGCAATTTACATCAATGAGTATGTTTACAAGTATCATGGGGTGTCCTTATTGAACAGACAGTCCCCTATAACAGATAACAGATAAGCCTGTTATTAAAAAAATAGTTATGTCATCATTTCATACCCCTTATGCAAATACAAATTACAAGCATTTTATTCCTAAAAACATAGTGATTTTTTTTCTTGAATTTTGACTATTTTCTGATAAAAAAAAAAAAATAGCCTATGCAAAATCTCCTCCATGAAAACCTTTGTCTAATAGCCATGTCAAAAAAAAAAAAAAAAATTGAACCTGCCTTTATACAATGTTCAGATTTCTGTCCTAGAATTTTATGCAGTTATTTAATTAGAAAATTATATATAAATAAAGTTAGGAGAATAGGGAAAACTATATATATATATATATAGTTTTCCCTATTCACCTAACTTTACTTTACACAAAACCACAATTATGAATGTAAAACTGAATCATTGTTGCCAGTGAACAGGGTTGGGGAGTAACGGAATACATGTAACTTAGTTACATATTTAAAATACAAAATATGAGTAACTGTATTTCATTACAGTTAAAGTGTTTTGATCATAAACGCATGCCATTTGATCACTTTAACACTACCAGAGAAAAAGTAGAAAATCAGAAGGTTATCTTACTTATTTTCTTAAAAAGTATCGATTGTTTCTATCATTTTTCCATGTCAGCATCCAAGTTAATCCCCAAAATTATTCAGGCTAACTGTTTGAAAACAAACACAAGAGGGCAGCAGAGCATCACTTACGGCGCATTACTGAAAAACAGAGAACCTCTTCTTAAAATGAAAAACTTCATTTTAAAATACTGTTTTAACAACATGTAAGGGTGTAAGCAAAATAAAAATATATCAATAATTATATATAGAGAGAGAGAGAGAGAGAGAGAGAGAGAGAGAGAGAATCATTTTAAAATACTGTTAATAACAACATCAGTTAAACAAAAAAAAATGTGTAAGCAAAATAAAAATAAATTAATAATAGGGCTGGTAAGTGATTACATTTTTTTAAATCTAATTGATTACATAATGTGGCGATTAATTAATCTAATTAATCGCAAATTAATCACATCAAATTTGGCTGAGAAATTAACTCCTAAAAGACCATTTAAAGTCATTGTTGTGTAAAGCATCAAACAGAAAAGTAGCTTCAGCAAGAAATATTTTGTTTGATAAAATTTATTACATATACTCTTTTGGACCATGAGGGTGAGTAAATGATGACACAGTTGTCACTTTTGGGTGGGTGAACTATACCTTTAATAGTTTATTTTATTAATTTTATTATTATTACTACGGAAATATGAAATTATTTCTTTAATGAAATTATACTCTAAATAATAAACTAAAACTGCCAGTAGGTGGTGGTAAATGTTTTAATGATTAAGTCATCGACTCATTTATTCATTCATTTGATTCGTTCAAATGGCTGATTCATTCAAGTGTGAATGGTTCTTTATGAATGGTCCATTGAATCATTAGGCTTGTTCGACAGATTGAAGCGGATCATCACCATCAGATCGATCGGTGTGTGACATCAAATAGAGAGCAGAGGACTCTGCATGTTTTTGAATCGCTCTCGCGGTACTTTGATATCATACACCGATCGGTCTGTGATGCGCCGCTTCAAATCCAACGCGCCTATGGCCAATAGTTCAACGCGCCAAATGGTTCACCCAATTCGTTCAAAACGTGCATTAAGAAATGAAATTCCGCTGTGTTGCTCGGAGATGAACAGTTCTGCTTTGTCTTTATATTTTCGTTGGCAAAACTGAGCAAAACAGACAACATTGTGTCTAAAATACACAATATTAACTTCTTACTTATTGAACTGTTGTATAAGATCAGTATCACATTTGCACTCGTGTGATATTGCTTAATTATATGATGTAAATATTAGACAAAAACTCAAACAGGGGCATTTTTGCCCCATATGTTGAATTTTAGGGACGTTCTAACTACGTTCTCTAGGCTCCATCACGCAGTGACTTGTTGCCCTGCCTCATATTTGTCATCAGTCAACTGTATGAAATGTCAGATGACCCTCATAGGTCTGGGGCGGGGCAAGTGCGTTAAATGCTTTAATAATTTTACCGCGTTATTTTTCACCGTAATTAATTAATCTAATTAACGCGTTAAATTACCAGCCCAAATATATGCTGCAATCATTTGAAGGTTCAAGCAACAGTAGTTCATGTAGATGATTATTTAAATTCATTTGCCATATTTCTTTTCAAATATAATGTGTGTCTTTAAGTGTATAGAGAGAGAGAGAGAGAGAGAGAGAGAGAGAGAGACAGCCCTCCCAACTGCTCTCACCTCTGTCTGCTCACCTGATTTACAAGCCCTCTCCTTCAACGAGACCTGCCTAATTCAGGGTGGCAGACTGAGCCCCCAGCCTGGCTATGTTAGGCACAAGGGAAGGTTCCCACTACCCCTTTCAGGAATCAAGCAGTAACCTTGTTGATCCCTCCTAATGAGGGAGACCCAGCACTATATCTGTTGTGCATTTACCCGGAATCACAAACAGAACTTTAGATCAGATCAGCTCTTTGCCTGATTTAGAGGACAGCAGAAGGTGAAGGCTGTCTCCAAACAAAGAACGGCAAAGAATGGTACCTCATTAGCAGACAATTTAGAGCAGCGGGCTGGGATTCACACCTACGAGAGATTTTATAATCTCAGGAAGCAGATTCGTCACAACATTTATTGCAACTTTGCCAACCGCGTGCCATGTTATTTTTAGTGAGAAGAGTCTTTCTTCTGGCAACCTTTCCAGACATGCCATACTTGTCTGGTGTTTTCTCATTGTACTGTCACAAACTTTATCATTTAACATGTGAACTGAGGCCTGTAGAGTCTGAGGTATAGTTCTTGGGTTGTCTGCAATTTCTCAGAGTAGGCTATTGTACGTTCTGACCATGGGTGTTCTGACCATGAATTTCCTGGGACTTCCTGGGACACAGATTGGTGTCTGTGATAAATGTCTTCCACTTATGAATGATCTTCTTCGCTGTGGAATGATGGACTTCAAACTGTTTGGACATGGTCGATTACCCTTCTCAGATTAATGGTAGCAACAATTGCTTCTCTAAGATCATTGCTGATGTCTTTAATCTTTGGCACTGTGTAAACACACACCTAAAGGCTTCAGACCAGCAGACTGCCAAAACTTGTGCTTTTATAGATGTGCTTATACTTGCTGATGATCAGTTAATCAAAGCTATTTGATTAGCATGGCCTTATATCATTACTTACCCTCTTAATTCCTATGTTAACAGTCAGGTGTCCTTATTTGTCACGAATGGTTTTTCCATTTTAGACTAGTTTTTGTTGCATAAATAATGACACGATGTGATATGTCATGCATTGTTGTTCATCTGAGGTTTTAATTTCCAAATTGTATTATTATTATTATTATTATTATTATTATTATTATTATTATTTTGTCCTGATAGGGGAAACCACGGAATTCAAAAAGATGTCCTTTCTTTTTCACATGACTGTATATATAGCAGCAGCTGGAGTAAGTTCTTTATAGAAAATAAGTTACCTTGGTCAGATTTAGTCTTTTCCGCCCTCTGCTGAGCAGCACGCACAGACACGCATGCACAGCACGTTCATCTGTTTGTAAAGATGCTCGCGCCAAGCTCAGGGTTCAGTTCATCACTCTGCGTTTAACAGACACAGATCTGCGATAACTCTAGTCATAGAACTTACTTCTTATTAATTAAGAGATTTATTAAGTCGAAGTTTTTTATCGTCTGCGAGAGAGAATTCATAAATCTCGTCAGTTCTGTGCAGTATACGCAAGTTAAAGGTTTGAACACGGACATATTGTTAAAAACTAATGGCTGAAGCCCGCTATGATGATGGAGATGAAGATTTTTCAAATGTTGCTATTACAAGAAGAAGAAATTCAACAGGTAGGACAGTTATTACTGTTAAAATTGTTAACGAAGATTAAAACTTTATTATGTTGGGGTCTGTGACAGATTTAAGATTAGTGATTTAGTTTCACAATACAACGAACTTTCTGGAATTTCACATTATTAATCAGAGATGATGAATAGGCCTACAGTAATTTTATAGCAAATGTACTGTTTCGTTGAAATGTACAATTTTAATTTCATTGAGTTATCACTCAGACTACTTTGTTTTTTGCTTTTGCAACTTTGTTCCTACTTTTTGTCAACACGGATATTTAGGATTTGAAAATGAACATTAGAAAATCAAATAATATCAATATCTTTTTTTTTTGACATTTATTTACATGTTGATGTTGCAGCATATTTGATATTATTAACTTATTCAGATCATTTATCTAATTTTAAATAGGTTCTATTAGTAGATACACCAGAAAATATAAAAAATTGGATAATACATGTGTGAAATAAATAGTTAACACTACTAACTGCCAACCTTGTAAAATGTTTGAAACCATCTTTGAAAGCGTTCTGTATTCTTGGTTAATTCACTCAATAAAGTGAATGCATTTTTGACAATATTAATAATACATATTTGTCACATTATTTATTTATCCAATGGTGCTGACCCAAATTTGACAGCAAAGGAAAACACATTCTGTGAGAAAATGGAAGGAGTTGCACCCAAGGCATGCATAAATACCTCTTAACACGCTGAATAGATTAATCCAAAATAATTATTTGATACATAAACCTTTTTTTTTTTTTTTGTCGTTTTTTTCCCAACAATGCTTAAGAATCAGTATGAAAAAAATCGGCTGAAGTGTTTTGATACATGCCAGTTTTGTTTTTGATGCTTTAATGACTTTTTATGTTTATTATTTAGCCTATAATTTTTTTAATAACACTGAGAATTAACCAAAATTGATCTAGAGTGGAAAGTTCTTCTTGCTCTCCTCAGCATTAGTCTGGGTGTATTGGTGAGTCAGCTGTATGTGGGAGGAAAAACAGCAGGTTACAGCTTTCCCCTGTGTTGACGCACAACAGGTGACACAACTGAGGAAATATGATGAAGCAGTTGTGCTTGTTGCAGCCTGTGTGAAAGTATACCACCTGTGCAGCGTCATATGTGTGTCTGGACAGACGGCATACTATCCGCCTTAAATTGTCTTTCATATGTTCTTCAGTCTTTCATATGATTTATAGGCTTAGTTTTTTTTTTATCTTTGAGGCATTATATGAAACTGGTTTCAGTGGGTATGATATGTCCATAAAACATAGTGTCCAAAGCCTTCCTTGTCTCTCCTCTGCTTAATAAAAGTCTCCTAAAGGCATGAAGAAATGCTCCAATTTCAACATGTTCTAGCAGACTATGTTATCATAGCATTATCTGCTGTGTGCATTGGGCAGTACCTGCCAGGAAAGCCTTGTGTTTATAAAAATGTTTAAAACGTAAAATATTTCAGCATTACACAGTATTAGTTCTAGCCTTCGAATTTGATTTTAGATTGACATTAAATCAACTTACTTGTTTAAATGTGGTGTATACAGTATAATAGTGGGTATGAAAGCATGCATGAATGTTTCACAACTCTTCCAGCACTGCACTGACAGAGTGTCTGATTAGAGTATGCATTGCTTGTTTTGTCTTCTGGTAATGTTCTGTGCCCTGAGAGAGTGCAGTGTGACACTTACTTTGTCATATTTAATCATCAGTGACCACATCAGCTACTGTGTCTGTGGCATTTCACATTTAGAGGACTGACATCTGTGATTTTGCCTGCTGGCATCTCTCTTATTTTTATATATCGGTATAACACATTCTTTCTTTTAATGTTGTACAAAAAAGAAATTGTGCTTATAGGTAATATAAACATAAACATTTAAATATATAGTACATCTTTCTGTGCAAAAATATTCGACTGTGCACAGTGTGGGATAGGGATACTTCATCAAATGATTACTTTTTTTTTTCTTTTTTTTTCATAGTTTACTCACCCTCATGTTGTTCCAATCCTGTATGCATTTCTTTCTTTTGTTGAACACAAAAGAATATACTTGAGGAACATTTAAGGAACTGGTTGTCATTGTATTGACAAAAAACATTGAGACATTTATCTTTGAGACAATTATCTTCTTTTGTGTTCTAGTAAATAATGAGGCAGAATTTTCATATGAACCATCCCTTTAAGGTGTGCCAGCGTGTTTATCTCATCAGTTATCTCTATGATTTGGAATGAGGTTTTAAGAACAGGCCTCTAGCACTGTCAAAGTGGATTTAGCTTCTAACCTGTGCTGTTTGCTGCAATCTGGAAGACTGGTTTTAGGTCAGTGTGAAAAGGTTTTGTCTCTCAGTACAATGAGTGAAAGTGTTGGCCTGCACAGACAGGCTTTACACACAGAGACACTCTGTCAGCACAAATGTATCCCATAGACTGTTCATAATGCCTTCTAACTTGTCTAAACCAGATCTTTATCCACAAAATTCATGTCTCATATGTTTTCAACTGAGGATGGAAATGACTTTGATGTCTCAAAGTGTCATAAATTTCAGAATGAGAGCCTTCTTTATTCCTTCATAAATTCTAGTTATCCTTTTGTTTTTTTATTTCTCTCAAAGGCCCCGTTTACACCTGGGGCCGATTGCATAACACACGTAGACAAGTCTTAGACATTAGTCATCTAGTTTTTTTCATAACTTGTTAAAGTCAGTTCAATAAAAATGTGAATTGGTCTAATTTAAATCCAAAATGTAAGACTCATTTCCATTTGGCTAACTTCTAGTAGGTCAGACTAGTTATTAAGACATAGTGGCTTTGTTTACGCAACCAGCCCCTGGTATTAACATCTGTCTCATGTGATCCGATAACAAGTGGTTGGCAGAGACAGACTGCCATTTACACCTGGTATTAACATCCCCTGTCGCTAACTTTAAATTACATTGAGTCTTGTTTTGTCACCATGTCAGTGTGTATGTAAATGAAACACCAAACGCTGGCTCTGATATCTGATTTGTATCTGTCAGGCTTGTGTTGTGTTGTGTTGTGTTGTGTTGTGTTGTCTTGTGTTTTTCCTCCCATGTGCTCTCCATGCCCTTATTTGGTTTTCCTGTTCCTGTCCTCATTGTGTTGGTTTAATTCCAGCTGTGTCCTGTTCATCTCCTCGTTATGTTCTGATTATTTAAGCCCTGTGTCTGTCCATCTCCCGCGTCTGGTATTGTTTGTCTCTTCCCTGTGCTACGTGTGTGTTCCTGCCTATTCTAGTTTTGCTTTAGTTTGGCTGAATAAAGACTATATCTTTGGAAGTCTCCTCGTTCCAGCACAGTAGGCACTTGTGACAGAATCATTCTTAGTCAGTGTCTTAGGCACAATATATTTGTGTATGAAGAATAACGTATATTAATGGATGTAGTGTATATTAATGATTATATTAATGATTGTACCGTATTTATTTAAAAAGTTGCATTTCATCAAGGGTCCAAAATGAACACTTGCTGAGTGCCACACGCAACTGAGAATCACCATTGAGGAGTATATGAAACGGTGTTACTCACCAGCTGGTTGATAACTTTTTTTATGAATTCTAACAGTTCAAGGTTGTTAGAATGCGACATGGCTTGGTATGATTATAAAATGGCAAAGTTTGCGTTTTTTTTTTTTTTTTTACATTTTTATTGTAAAAAAGACATGGAATATAAAATGAAATTGTTCAATAGAAACATAGAATGTAGAATGCTACCAAATGTCTTGCAATAACTAGACAAATGTCAAACATTTTAGTGTGATAACCTGGCAATGATAAACTTACAGGAAATAAACCCAAAGCACATATTTCAGGAGTAACTGGAACTGGTTTTGAAATAATTGAGGAAATTAGTGTTATCACTTTTTGCCAGAATGTCTTAATCATGAATGTTGCCTAATGTTTTTGGCATTTGATTTGAAACATATATCTTGGATGTTTGGATTCAATTTATTTAACTTTTCAGGGGGCGATTTAATATTATATATATATGTATGTGTATAGCAGTTCATGATATTCAGTGTCTCAGAGCAACTTGAGAACTGTGAGTTTGGGTCCCTTATAACATACATTTGAAAACACAACCCACGCAACCATCTTCCCAAATTTTTAATGAGAATAATTTTTTTAAATCTGTTGTCAGCAAAAGAGAAGCCTTAAGGTTTCCCTGTGACATTTCAGAAAAATAAAACCTTTACAGACAGCCAAATATTAAAAAAAATATATAATGTAATGTAATGTTACTGTTGTTCTGTATTATTATTATTATTATTATTATTATTAAATATTTTATTATTATTATTATTATTAAATACTTTTTTTTTTTACAGTGGTTTTGCAGATAGATAGATAGGCGTAAGCTGTCATTTATGCATAAAGGATACATATTTCAGTTGCTATACTTTAGTAACATTTTTTAAGAACAGGTTCAGACTATTTTTAGAACCAGTCACAAACACATAACCTGTATTAGAATGGACTCTGTCATTTATATTTGCTTATTGCAGTAGCACCACCAATCAGGTGTCAGCATGTGAACATGTCAAGCCTAGTTTATGTAAATTCCAGAATTTCCTTTGGGAACTTCTGTCTTTTTATACTGATCTGAGACTGAGATCAGTTTTGTATATTCCCTTGTAATAGTATCAGGACTCTTTTAACTGAGAGCTGGTCGCTATCCTGTTATCAGCACAAAACCACACCATCTTCCTGGAGCAGTAACAGTGATAAAGCAGATAATGTATTGTGATATCAGGATGTATTTCTTCAAACCAATGAACTGCTCACATTATTAAGGTGGGCATCTGTACCGATAGGGAAAGTATGTGATGTTTTTGCATAGAGGGCCAGTATGTGTTTGTGTGCAGAAATATTTGACTATTGGTTAACTAATGTTTTGGTTCACCAATGTCAGAAGAGAAATACTTCCTGATTGACCACATTCCAACATGGCACCCTGATTGTGTCAACATACCTAATGAAAAAAAAGGGATGTCACTTTCACCGGGAGTTGTACTTCCTCTTTTGAATCAGAAGGTGGGTTGAGTCTGCTTACTGTTCTCTGAAATATGCAGGTGGGGCTATATATTTCCAGTTCTTTGATAAGGAATGTGTCTTATTCTGCAGCTATATGTATTAGTTTGTCTTTTATATTTAACTTGTACAAAATAGAGTGATTTAAATGATAATAATATGACAAACTCAAATCAAATTACTTCACAAATGCTATTATGAATCAGGTAGGCTATTTCACTTTCTCATAGCTTTAACAAACACACAGAGAGACACAGTGAGAGCAGAAACTGGACCCAGCAGGTGTGTCTGGGGACAGTGATAGATCAGTAGACAACTGCAACAAAGACACACAAAGACCCCTTTGCCAAAGCAGTCATTATGTTTTATGAGTTCACTTTCATTACCTGGGGAAAGTTAAACATTTTCCATGAATGCTCAGTGCTGTCGGGAGTAACAAGGATCCTATTTTTGTGTGGTGTAGTGAAACATGCTGGTCTTGTTCTACAGGCTTTGTAGTTTCATAAGCTTTAATAATGTGTTAAAGGTTCAAATATGCTCAAAATGTGTTCAAAAGTGAAAGGGGAGATACAAATGAACCTGCTTTAAGAGCTGTTTGACTGGACCTGAGTGATGTGAATGCTGAGCAAGGTTTCATGAAAAACTGTTGTTGTTGTAGCCTCTAGTTCTCTCCTTATGCTCTGCTCTTTAAAACAGGTTTATCAGGAATGTACCATACAGTTTAACCAGCCAAACAGTGTCACTACTGCCAGCTGTGCTTGAGGATTTAGTCATTGCATGTAGCAAATACAGATTCACAGAGAGTGAAATGTGTTAGAAAGAAATTTAGCTCATGCTTTATGCTTTGTGTTTTGCAGACTGCTCAGAAAGAAATAAAACAGAACACTTACATATAAGGTAAGATGGAAACACAACATCCTCACACACCATTTGAGAACTTCATAATAAAGTGAATGTTAAAAAGATTCTTTTGTTATCCACAGTTAGAATGTACAATTGTTATTGAGTTGTTCTGCTGATTGTCTAATTCTTGAGGTTCTAATAGTCTCTATTTGAATCATGTGAATCAATCTGATTCAACAACTCTGAAATCTTGTCTAGTTTGGTGCTACATGTTTTTGAATGTTCAGCTTCAGGGTATTGTTAGATGTATCATGTGTAATGGCTGTTAAAAATTAACTAGCCATTGAAGTTTACAAATTAAATTTTGACCTCTGACAGTATGCATTGCAAGACCAAATTCATATGTGCTTGTTGAACATTCAAAAACTTAAAACACAATAATGGCCATTAATAGTGAGGCGATTTTCTGGGATTTAGGGATTTGCTCACTTTCAGACACAAGAGTGGATGTTTCTTTAACTATGGGGACTTTTGACCCTGTGGAGTTTAAAAAAAAAAAACTCTCTAGAAATGTACTTTAGATCATTTAACTTGTCAACTAATAATGTCCAACCGTGAACATACATCACAGGAAACAGCATGAACGTTTTCACCAAAGTTGAATTTCCACTAAATCTCAGAGGATATATTACATAGTATATTATGAATGGAAATGAAATTCTGGTTGACTTCTACTTTGTCTTGCTAAAGCTAATTTCATAGCTAGCATCTACTGTAACTAAAATATGCAGGCACAGTTAAATATTTACACTTTTTGCAGAATTTAACATTTTAAAAAGTTTGTTTTTTTTGTTTGTTTGTTTATTTGGTTTTAAAAAGTAAATTATCTCACAATTCTGACTTTTTTTTTGTCAGAATTATGAGATAAACTGGCAGTTGCGAGGTATAAACTGGCAATTGTGAGAAATAATGTCAGAATAATGTCACAATTGCAAGTTATAAAGTTCGAATTGCGAGATATAAACTCGCAGTTCTGACTTTGTTCTCACAAATCCAAGTTTGTATCTCGCAATTCTGACTCTTTTTCTTGCAATTTTGGGCTTATAGCTCTCAATTATGATTTCTTTCTCACAATTGTGACATTTTTCTCAGAATTGTGGGCTATAAACTCACAGTTATGAGTCATGAAGTCCAATTCTGAGGGGAACGTCAGGCTAGCCCTGAACATGCATTGCTTCAATTAGCTACAAGGCACCAAATTAATGCAGTTTTATAAACAGTTAAATAAATCACTTTTTTATTAGTTTTATTTTTTTAACAGTGTTTAATGTCAACAACGAAAGGTGTCTTAAATAAATCAGCCTGTGACAGAACTGATGGATAGTTGTGCTTTCTTCTTGCTGAGCTAATGATGCCTGTACAGTGGGAGACATCAAGGGTGTGAATCTAACTTGTCAGCTGGTTCTCATTTGAAGCAGAGCTAAAGTTGCCTTTGAGAGCTTGCTGGTGTACTGGCCTGGCCAGACTCTCTCTCTCACACTCACTCTGTGCTTATGACACATCACTTCAGCTATGCAGAAAGCAGCAGCTTTAAAACGTCCACATAGTCAGGAAGTGAAGTCTTCTGCTTGAAAGATCAAAGAGCTTTTACCAATGAGCACTGTAGATTAAAGGATGGTGTTATTTGCTCTAATGGATTCTTTTAAAACTTCATAGATCTACTAATCTAAGGTATGAAATACAGATGCCCTCGTATATTCGATGTCTCTTTAGTCTTGTGCAGTGTTCAGTTTTCCTTTGTTTGCTCTGTCTTTTTAACACCGTAGTTTCTGTGGTACAGTATTACTATTAGATCCATTTCATTGTGCTTTTGAACACACTGGTTAAACCAGTGGAAATGAGCAACTAGTTGTAAAGCTAGGAAAGGACATTAAATTGAGAGTTTTATGAAGTAATAATGCAATAAAAGTTAACATTTTATGTGTGAGAAATAACTGTCACCATAATCTGTTGAAGATATTGTGGTAACAAAAAAATGTTAGTTAGTTATTATAGTACATGGATGTATGTGTTAAACATTCTACAGTAGCGTTCAACAGTTTGGAATCAGTAAGATTTTATAATGTTTTTGAAAGGAGTGCTCACCAAGGCTGCATATCATGAAATGTTTTTACAATAACTGCCTTTAATTTTAATATCTTTTAAAATGCTATTTATTCCTGTGATGGCAATGATGAATTTTCAGCAGTCGTTACTTTCAGTCTTTAGTGTCACATGATCCTTCAAAAATCATTCTAATATGCTGATTTGGTGCTCCAATTTTTTTCTATATTATTATGGATGTTGAAAACAATTGTGCGGCTTAATATTTTTGTGGAAACCATGATATATATTTTCCAGGATTCTGTAATAGAAAGTTCAAAAACAACATTTATTTGAAATAGAAATTTTATAATAAATGTGTTCACCGTCATATTGGATCAATTTAATGCATCACTGCTGAATAAAAAACCTTAACGACGCCAAACTGGTTTGTATGTGTTTTGTTTTTACTGTGGCTATTCGCTTTTGTTCATGTGTATGCATGAGCTAAACAGATGCGTTGTTGACCTTAAACAACCCTGAAACTTTAAGAATACCCCACAGACCAGGAATGTTGGAATGTTGCTTTATGTCAATATCTGTGTTTTTTTTTTCTGTTTGCTTTTTTAGTCAAGGACCTCTTTCTTCAATCAAAGCAGCCTTTAAGAGAAGTGAGTAGGATGTGATGTAAATCTAGTTTTACTTATCTTTCATACACAGTATATATAATTACAAGATACATGTTCTTACATTTTATATGTGGTCTATATATATGGTCAAAATGCTAAATGATGTCAAATCTTCCAGCTTCTGCAAGAGCTCACTCACAACCGGACTGCTCCAGAGAAAGAAGGTGAGCTTACTGAAATTATTTTGGCCTTTTTGGCCATTTTTAATTAATAGAGACAGTGAATTGTTTATAGGAAGTGATGGGAGGGATCACAATATGCCAAAAGCCAGATTCAAACTCACATCTCTTGTGTGGACAACATGGCTCAGTGTTTAGAAGAACATGTTTCAACTGCTAGGCTACACTTTTGTCTGTCTAAAACACTTAATCAGTCTCATATGCTCATGTTTGTACTGGATACAGTTGCTAACATTGATAATATAACCCTTTATAATCCAGTCAATTTTGAGGCAGAAAAGTAGTAAATAGACTTTTTCGTACTTAAAAATGATTCCGTGGCATTATTCTTTTAAAAAACACTTTAATGGTGCTGATAGCCTTGTGGTTAGTACACTACATGTAGCGCAGCTGTTCCTCTGGTGACCCGCGTTTAATTCCTGACTCTGTCTTTTGCCAGTCTCACTTTCCTCTCAAATCTATACTGTCCTATCAGAAATTTAGGCCTGAAAATATAACTTTAAAAAAACGCTTATTAATTTCATTTATGACATAATAGAAAGTGGTCGGCTGATTTAGGGCCACAGATTATCTCACCAAAATTTATGCCAGAGTGAACCTCATCATATGTTTTTTAATACAAAACCACAAGCCAGGTTGTTTAGCTGTGCTTTGAAATGCGTGTGAAATGCATTCATATGTATTAAGGAAGCCGTTCTTGTTTTCAGACGTCCAGAGATAACCATCCTATCGGCAGAGCCATTAACAGCCACTTCTTGGTATCCAGGGGCGTCTGGACGATTTTCATCCACAGCTTTCACAACACAATCAATCTGGAGTGAGAGCGTTCTGACCTCTGCTCAGGTACAGTGATTTATAGCACTATATCCAGATTAACAGCTGCCATTAGCAAACAGTTTTGCCAGACAGGTGTGTGGATTCTCTTTGTTTCCTTAGCATGCCTTTACTTTTACTTTTTAAAGCATGGCTACTTTGTCCTTGTATTTGAGAGACTAACATGTGGATTACTAACTAACCACTGTGATTAAAGAATAAGTCTAATAATAATGTAGTATATAACCTCCACTGTCACGCCGTGCAGACATCATTGTTGTTATTGGTAACTAAAACTAAGACTATTAAAAATAATTTGCATTATTTGAAAGCTGAAAATAAAATTTAATTAAATATATGATGAAAAACTAAAACTTAAGCTTATGTGAAAATTAGAAATGTTGCTTTGGCAACTAACTGAAATAAAATAAGCTGAAGTACTGAAATAAATTAAAATAAATTTAAAAGAAATATTTTAAAAAAACTTATAAAAATGACAAACTACAATATTAAATACAAAAAAGAAAATATAAAAATAAAACCTGATTCAAATTATTTTATAGTAAATAAGTAATACTAAAATAACACTGGCAGATATCTGCACACATAATTTTTAAATATTAAAATAGTTTATATGGAAGATTCAGTCAGGATCCTGGGGCATTTTTAAAAGGTTGTTATATTACAGGCATTTTTAACATATTTTAAGATATTGATAAGCTGATAATTATTTTCATGTTATGGCTGATAACAATAAATATTGATCAAATATCCTAAATCTCTCCTGCTGCCTATAAGCAAATAAAAAACACAATTAAAACCTACAAATAATAGTTTGCACTGTATACTCAATTGAATTTCACAACATTTTAATGTACAGTATGATAATATCCAATATGGCCCAATACCGATAAATAAAAACCATACAGATACTGATATGGTGCCTATATTTTGTGCATCCCTACTTTTTTCCATACTCTGTTCTCTAGGACTGTATGTCTCCTGCACACTTGTGACGTGTTTGCTTGGTTTGATGCTTGCGTTCGAGTGATTCCCTTCTTTCGTGCTTCAGCTCCCACCATCCTATGAGCAGGTGATCAAGGAGAAGACTAAGGAGCAGGTTACCACACCTGTACCATCTCCACGACGCTCGCACACAACAACTATTGCCACACAGACTGACTCATTAGAGGAGAATGTCACACATCCAGATTCCTGCACGTCCCTGCAGCTGAACCAAAATCTCAGTGGAGGTTAGTCCATACTGACAAGATTTTGAATCCACAAATCAATGTGAACCATAAATTGTAAAACTTAATTTTTGGTCTTTTATAGTTTCAGCGAAGCAGCCAAAAAAACCACCTCGGCCATCATTGCCCTGCAAACCAGATCAAAAAACCAACTCCCAACCCACCGTTGATCTAGCCTCAACCACACGTCCAGTGCCTCAGCCACGCTCCAAAACAAAACTCCTGAGCCCATCTAACCAGGTCAATGTGCAACCTCTGATACCAGTTCAAGATAGCTGGGAAGTTTGTTCTGTTACATCTGTGGAGACTTCTGATGCCCATTCAGGCAAGTATCTGCAAGAACTCTTAGATGTCTTCAGCTCTGAACCTCAAAGTGGTCTGAGCAACAGTGTCAACATCCAGGGAGAGCAGACGAACCAAACTAAAGAGAACCAAAGTGAAAACATGACCTCCCTTCACAGCGATCGCAACATCCGTTCAAGAATAAAGGCCTTTGAAAGTCAATCTAGCACAGAGAATGATGAAACGTCTGTACCTTTCCCCTGTCCACGTAAAGTTTATGCCAAACCACCTGTGCTGGCACCAAAACCCTCCATTGCCCCACGCCCCTCTGTAAAAAAGCCCAAAGAAGAGCAGCTTTCACAATTTGAAAGTCACTTATACGAAGAGGTCAACACACTCCCCATGCCAGCGCCAAGACCTCAACTTTTCAAAAAACTGTCTTTAGACTCGAGAGATGACTCCAACTCTCAGCTTCCCTTCAGGACGGCCCTCATTCCTCCATCACGACCTTCATTGGTCAAAGTTAAGAATGTAAGTTCCATGGATGAGGAAGCATTATTCAAAGGACCACCCACCCCACTGAAGCCCAGCAAAGACCTGCTGAACCTCAACAATCACAACTCCACTGCACTTTTGTCTAACATCACATCCACAGCGAACATGCTTAACAATGACTATACGGATGCTCCCACTAGTAAGTGCAAATGTTTCCGTATCAGAATACAACTCAAAAAGCTTTTAACAGGTATCTCATATTCCTTATTAATGTACATTAATGTATTCCACTCACAGATCACTTTCCCACTAAACCTGCTCGTCAAGGGGGATTCACCTACATGGGGCTAAACACACAGGGAGTGACCAAGAGACCCACAGTCATCAGGGTCCCCAGTAAAACTGACAAAAGTGAGTGTTGAATAACCAACAGCCATTGTAATCATGTGTAGGGAGCTATTTAATGCACATTAATTGCCTATTTTTTTTTTACAGTGTTTAAAATGTAAAACTGGGAAAATATTGCATAAGTATTGAATAAGTAGTATTCCTGGTAAAAGGCATAATTCACCCAAAAATGTTGTTTCAAGTAGCTCTTAAATATACCACAATTCAGAGTGACCATCACTGTCAGGTTTCAAACACCATAAAAGTAGTTGATAGGGTATATGTTGTATGTAGCCAAGTTCATATATTTGAAGTCTTCTGGAGCCATTTGATAGCTTTGTGTAAGAAAAAGATAGAAATCCACAATACAATGCAAAAAACCTAAATTAAAACGGTTTATCATATGGAGTGATCATATATTGTCACAAGATTTGAATTAAACTGCTCAATTCATATAGATTAATTTTATAGTGCCTTTATGAGTTTATGGATCTTTAAGTTTTGATTACCTGGACTTTCAATGGAGGGACAGAAACTTCTCAGGTTTCATTAGAAATATCTTAATTTGTGTTTCAAAGCTTAACAAAAGTCTTATGTATTTGGAACAGGGTGAGGATGAGTGAATGATGACAATTTTCATTTTTGGGTGAACTATCTCTTTAAATATCATCATCCATTCCATTATGTCACATTTGATTATAAAATGCCTTTTTGGCTCCAAAGATGTCAGTCCTTGTCAGTTACCACAGCGAATAATGTTGCTCTTCAGTTTGTTAAAAAAAATGTTTACATTAAAATATAAATTACATTAAAAACAGTAATATTGTGAAATATTATTAAAATTTAAAATAATTGTTTTTAATATATTTTAAAATGTAATTTATTCCTGTGGTGGCAAAACTGCATTTTCAGCAGCCATTACTCCAGTCTTCAGTGTCAAATGATCCTTCAGAAATCATTCAAGTATGCTGATTTGGTGCTTAAGAAACATTTCTTATAATTATCAATGTTGAAAACATTTTTTATATACAGTGCTGTTGAAAAGTTTGGGATCAGTAGGATTTTTAATGTTTTTTTAGAGAAGTTTCTTATGCTCATCAAGGCTGCATTTATGTGATCAAAAATACAGAAAAAAATGTAATTTTGTGAAATATTATTGCAATTTAAAATAACAGTTTTCTATTTTAATATACTTTAAAATATCATTTATTCCTGTGAAGCAAAGCTGAATTTTCAGTATCATTACGCCTTGATGAGCATAAGAGACTCCATTAAAAAACATTATAAATCTTACTGATCCCAAACGTTTGAATGGCAGTGTATATTTTGTGGAAACATTATACAATTACTGTCACTTTTGCTCAATTTAATGCATCCTTGTTAAATAAAATAATAATATTGTACATAAAAATATGATGCATTATTGTATGGTAAATGGATTACTACATTTTAGACCCTGAAGAGACGGCAGATGTTCCTCCACCTTTACCTGTGCAGAAACCTGTGGGCGGCCCACCCACACCTGCTAAACCCTCTCGCAAAGTAAGACCTTATACAGCTGCCTCAGCTGGCCTTTCCCAGCAAGCAACAGCTGTGCAACAAGCACTAAAGCACTAGGCGATTAAGATAAAACGCTGTCTTAAAATGTCAGTAGAGCTCACAAGATCAGTTACCAGACTCTTTTAATCTGCAGATTTGTGACATTTGAAAAATAAAAACGTGCTTTCTTTTGACATTTTCCAGAGTCAAAGAGAGCAGACCACAACTATAGGGACTTTTCTTGGTTTTCCTTTTCTACTCTTTACTTAGGCCTTATACATAATCTGCAATTACATGAATGCAGGTGCTTCTGGCTATGCTTGCTCAATTTTGAAGTAGTGTACTTGAACACATACTCAAGTCAGCTATTGTCATGACATAGCAGTGGTTTGAAGAGAATCTTGCTGAGCAAGTTAGATCTTATAACTAATGTTTACAGCTAGCAACCTGAATAATAATAACATCCTGTTTAGTATTGAGGTTGCTACTCCCACAATAACACACACTTGCAATACACTGGCCGAGTATTCATGTCTGCATTTGTGTAATTGTGTAAAAATGTTTCTGGCGTTGAGCTGTTAGAAAAATAATTCCAAATATGAACTGTGTTCCAAATATTATATCTTTATCTGAAACAACTGTCAAACCGTGAACAATATTGCTTCATCCGATTTATTCTGTACATACATTGTTAGTGCACAAATTGTTTTTAAACTAAAATCTTCTCTTAAACATTGAATATTAACTCTTTATTGTTGTCCCCTCAGGACTCCTTCAGTCTCTCATCTGCTATGTCTCTTCCACCACGGTAAATGAATCCTGTATTTATTCAAAGCTGTCCTAGTTTCGCTCATTCGACCTTCTAAACATGCCTTTATGCATTTCTCTTTTCAAGGCTGGTTGGTTTTGGCAGTATCAGCCTAGGAATTGTTACAGTGAATAAAGAGTTTCAGTGCTGACAATGGTCACTTCTAGTATTGTGCCCTTAAATTCTATGTTAATCAAATATTTCAGGCCCAGTGGAGGAAAAGTTCTACCTCCACGACCGCCACCAGCTAAAACAGGCCCAGGAAGACCTCCTCCTCCACGGAAAGATGGCTCCCAACGTCGGCCCTCAGATCCAGGAGTTTCACAAATAGTGCCATCAAAACAACAGCAATCTCAATGGCAGCAACAAAACCGTAGAGCTTCAAAAAAAGGACCTGCCCTACCACCAAGACCCAACCCTGGACATCGTCTTTACAATGAATACACTGTGAGATGTTATTTTACATGTATTATTTTATTGATTTAATGGTTTTACAGATGAACTGAACAAATTAATGCAACTCTGCTATATTCTTTTGGTTTACACAGCTTGAGATCCCCCACGGTATTGCTGAGTATGACTACAATGGCACTAACACTGGGGAGCTCTCTTTTCAGGTGACCTTAAAGTCAATACATTTACATTAGCCCCATAGTGCTGTCTTCTCAAGTTATGGATGGTTTATGTGTTGTTCTGCCAGCGAGTTTCAGTTGTTGGAAATTTAAGCATTTCCGTCCTTTATCGCCTACAGAAAAATGAAGTCCTTGTCTTGCTTGAGGAATTAGACAGCAAAACCTTTGAATGCCAAGTGGGAAATGCTAAGGGCACAGTGCAGAAGACACATATGAAGATTATTACACCCTTAACAAATATCCCCAGCAGTCCAGTACCTCAGGTAATCAATATCGATATTGTTTAACAGTAGATGTAGTAGTAAGTATTATCGGTCTTGTAATGTCAACATGCTATCATGGCTCTCGATGTGTTTCTACAGAAAAACAGTTCCTTTAGTGGTATGGTGGAAAATACTGGATCTTTACAAATGCAAGCCCTGTATGACTTCACTCCAGGTGAATATATATAGACAGTTGTGCTCTGTTTAAGAAAACAAAGGTCCATTTTCCAAGGCAAGCGTCATTTAATAAGGCTATGATTAGTGGGGATTTTTTTGCAAAGAATTATTACCATTTGTGTGAAATCCTTCCCGCAGGGTGTTCAGACTATTCATTAAATATGCATTTCTCATTTACATTTACAGTCTGAGGCAGTTGTGAAGCTGCTCCTATAATAATCATATGTTGTCCTTTGTTTGTGTCTCAGAGGGGCCAGGAGAGCTGATGTTGAAGGCTGGTGATGTGGTGTCTAATGTGGAACAGCTGGACAGTGAGTGGTACATGGGAACATGCAGAAACATCACTGGATTCTTCCCCATTAACTATGTCAAAACACTGGTAAATAATGTTTATGGAATTTTTGACAAATACAGTAGACTTAATTTAAAGCATTAGAGGGATAAATCCCATGTTTTTATTAGATATGTTGAGTAAACTTGATTAACAATTTAAAAGATTTAAAAAAAAATTAAAATATTTGCCTTGCCCTTAAAATTGTGATGTCCTATCCATGACCTACTCAACTGTACTTAACAAGTTATCTTGTAATAATCTATTTAACTCATATTCTTTGTAGATAAAATCATTTTTATTGATCAAAAATAATGAATATTTTAGTAATATTTATTGTGTTCCATATTTGCATGCAACCCTGTTACAGCAAGATTTTCCCCAATTACATATAAAATACACAAGTGATTGTGTAATTAATATAATTTGGACCCTTTCAAGCAAGTAAATGTAAACTGATCACATTTTCTAATTTTTACAAATATTTTTGTGTTGACAGCAGGCTAAATTTTGAACCCTGTTACTCATTCTGCTTTAAGTTTTTCACATTTTTTAACACGTGTAATTAGTATTGATGTATATTTAATGTTTAAAGCAAGGAAATTACAAGATCACAATGTTAAAATTATTTTAGGTAATTTAGGTATAGTGCCGTTCAAAAGTTTGGGGTCAGTAAGATTTTTGATGTTTTTAAAAGACATTTATGCTCATCAAGTCTGCATTTATTTGATCAAAAATACAGAAAAAACTGTAATTTTGTGAAATATTATTGCAATTTAAAATAACAGTTTTCTATTTTAATATACTTTAAAATATAATTTGTTCCTGTGAAGCAAAGCTGAATTTTCAGCATCATTACTCCAGTCTTCAGTGTCACATGATCCTTCAGAAATCATTCTAATATGCTGATTGATAATCATTGTTAGAAAAAATTGTGCTGCTTAATATTTTTTGGGACATGTGATACTTTTTTTCAAGATTCTTTGGTAATAAAATGTTAATGAATAATGAATATAAGAGCAGTTTTATTCAAAATAGAAATTTTGTGTTACAATATTATTTTATTTAACAAGCATCACCAATGGGGAAAAGACACAAACGTTTCGGCTACCAAGCCTTCCTCAGTGTGTAAAGCAATTACAACCCTCCACCCTCTTTTCAAATCACCAATTATGTCGACATCATCACTCATTAGTCAATGTTGAATCACCACAATCATTAAAACATTTCCTTTTAACTACTAGACAATTTTCACAACACACATAAAAATCTCTCTCAAATAAAAAGGACGCACTAAATTTTTACTGTAAAGATAATGACAGCAGAGTACCATCACAATATATAGTGGACCTTACGACATACTATTTTTTATTTGAGAGAGATTTTTATTTGCAAGTGCAAGGTACAGCGATGGGCACTCCAATAGCACCAAACTATACGAATTTATTTATGGGTAAATTTGAACAAGATCATGTCTATAATAATAATCCATTTCAGTCAAATATTAAAGTTTGGATGCGTTATATAGATGATTGTTTTATGATTTGGTCAGATTCTGAACAGGAATTAGATTCATTTATGTCATTTATTAACTCGAAAATTCCATCAATGAAGTTTACAATGGAAAAAAGCTGTGATTTCATAAATATTTTGGACGTTAAAGTAACAAAGATTAATGAGTCATTACATACAACAGTATTTCAAAAACCAACGGATAAAAACACAATATTATCTACTGACAGTTATCATCCAGCTCCTTTAAAACGAAGTTTACCGATCAGTCAGTTACATAGATTAAAACGTAACTGTAGTACTGAACATGAATTCGAGGAACAGACAAAACTGCTATTTCAACGATTTCGTTCTAAAGGGTATCCACAAAGTTGGTTAAATAATGCATTGGATAGGGTGAACAAATTGAATAGACATGATCTTTTGAAAATAAATAAACCCAATAAAAAACAAAGAAATTTTTCAGTAAATTGTTCATTGACATACAATGAGCACAGTAATACAATAAAATTGATCATTTATAAATATTGGCACATATTATCACCTGATGAATCTTTAAATGATAAATTTAAATATCGCCCATTGTTCACTTTTAAAAGATCGCGATCAGATATGATGGTAAATTCAGATGTAGTAAGGAGAAAAAAGACTGCATATGTACAAGGCTGTTTCCCGTGCAGAAACTGTGCCGCATGCCAGAATTGGGTGAAGTGTAAAGAGTTTATGAGTCCAGTAACACGGAAATGTTTTAAAATGACATCTTGTATTACCTGTTCAACTCGTAATGTGATCTATATGTTAAAATGTCCCTGTAAAAAGATATATATAGGAAAATCTTCACGTCAGTTGAAATTACGAATTAACGAACATAAATCGAGTATACGACGACAAGATATAACCTCTTCAGTAGCAAGACATTTTAATGAAATGGGACACGACATCAAGCAGTTGGAATGTATAGGAATAGAAGAGGTTTTTGGGTCACGTCGAGGAGGTAATATAAATAAAGAACTATTGAAACGGGAAGCATTTTGGATTCATAAACGTAAATCACTGACGCCAAATGGCATTATTGAAGAACTAGAACTTTCTGTTTTTCTTTAATGTACTATAATTGATCGAATTCATCTTTAAGATGTTATATAATAAACCTTGAGTATTTACAGTGTGAAAACCATAATTGTTTATGACGATGTACTTCTGATGTTTCTAATTATTGAATTTTCCACTGTTATATTTTTTAAAGTCAATTGGTGGAGTACATATTGTTGATTGCATATTTAAACTGTAGGCTTGTGTAATAGTGATAAATGAATAATCCTGGATAATTCTTGCCTTGGTCACGGATGCGTAGTGTGATGTACTAGTGAATGTGATGTTTTGCGTTGTGAAAATTGTCTAGTAGTTAAAAGGAAATGTTTTAATGATTGTGGTGATTCAACACTGACTAATGAGTGATGTCGTCGACATAATTGGTGATTTGAAAAGTGGGTGGAGGGTTGTAATTGCTTTACACACTGAGGAAGGCTTGGTAGCCGAAATGTTTGTGTCTTTTCCTCATTGGTGATGCTTGTTAAATAAAACGACAAAAGAAGACTGTTCTCGTAAGTGCGGATCATAAATTTCTTATACAAAGTAACTTAACAGGGCTGCGTTTCCCGATAACGATTGATCTTAGCGCTTAAGAGCGTTTTCTACGAGTAATTTTACGAACGTTCGTTATTGTTTCACATGCGTTTCCCAAAAATGCACTTAACACAATCGCACATAGCCAAGCTTTAAGTGCTACTTAGGAGTCGCTATCCCTTGGTCAAGTGCTGAAATGTCAATTTATGGAATGGCTCGTAATTGTAGTACACGCTTGTTCATTGGACCTAATGCTGCGTTCCAGACAGCTCAGATAATATAATACAATATCATGTAATTTACATTTAGTCATTTAGCAGACGCTTTTATCCGACAAATGAGAACAATAGAAGCAATCAAAACCACAAAAAGAGCAACAACATGCAAGTGCTATGACAAGTCTCGGTTAGCCTAACACAGTACACGTAGCAACGTTTTTATTTTATTTATTTTTTTTAATAAGAAACCAGTAGAGATAATAGAAAAAAAAGAAAGCTAGTGTTAGTTTTTCAAGAAAAGGTAGCAGTTAGAGAATAAATATGCATTTGATAGAGGGTCAAGTGTGTGCGTGTGTGTGTGAGAGAGAGAGTGTTTATAAAAAGAAGACAGATAAAATAGAATTAGAATAGAGAGTGCATACAGTAATATAATATAATGTAAGTATAATACGTATATAAGTGATAAGTATAATATTAATCTACTATAGCCTATATAATAATAATATATAATATATTATATATATACATATATATAGCACATTAATATTATATTTGTAGATTAATATTATTCTATATAATATAATATCTGTAGAGACGTCCAATACATGGCTGGGTTTCATGCACGCCAGCAAGTCATTGATACATTTTTTTGAGTTCCTCCTTTATTTGTGTCATCTTTAAAGCACATTAAATATTTTTTGTTAAATACAACATTTCTACTACCCTTGAAATGTCCATATACAACAGTGTGCTTTTTTTTATTTTTTTCGTTCTAACAATTATTCATGTTCAGTTGTCATTTTTATTTTATTACTTTATTCGTTATTATTTCTATATTGAATTGTGTAATGAGTAGAAAATATAAATGAATAAAAATATACGTACAAAAAAAATGAAAAATGACTTTGAAGAGTAAATTTTAGGTGCAATTTGCCGGTTGTCCAGCAGGTGCCCTCATAACTCTGTCTCCTTACGATGCACTTAAGGCTTTACGATTACTCCAGAGCACTCGTAGATCTACGAAGATTTTCAAGTGCTACTTAAGTTACGATGCTTTTGGGAAACAGACCGTAATATTAAGATCAGTCGTACGATCATTTCTACGAACTTCTTAGGCTTACGATGCTTTTGGGAAACGCAGCCCAGATTGACCAAAATAAAACCAAAATAAAAAGATTAAGTAACGGAGGAGTGCGGTGCAAACGACGTTGTGTTACAATATTATAAAATATAATTATAATATATTATAATACATTATGCAACAGTTTCAACTCTGATAATAAATCAGCATATTAGAATGATTTCTGAAGGATCATGTGACACTGAAGACTGGAATCATGGCTGATGAAAATTCAGTGCTGCATCACAGAAATAAATTATATTTTGAAGTATATTAAAAAAGGAAACCAATATTAGAAAATGCAATAATATTTCACAATATTACTGGGTTTTTTTCTGTATTTTTGATCAAATAAATACAGCCTTGATGAGCATAAGAGACTAAAAAACATTAAAAATCTTACTTATTCCAAACTTTTGAATGGCAGTGAACAGTGTTGCAAAATTCTCAGCTCATATTATTTACATACTGAGGTTTATGGTGAACATTTTCTGAACGTTAAGTATATATGTTTGGGGATGATGAAGCTGAATGATCTCTACCATTACCAATAATATATATATATATATATATTTTTTTTTTTTTTTCCAGAACAAGCCTAGTGCATCTACACCAGCATCCAGCAATGAATGGAAAACCAAACCATCCCCTGAGCCTGTCAGGTAAATCATTCTCACAGGATTCGACAGTGAATGCTTAAACCGAAATTAACAGATTTTTCATTTAAAATCTGATCTACTGCAATGTTAGATTGACAAACAAAAGTACTAGGAATTAGATTACATGACAATGACTAATGTTTTATATCCCTGCATTTTCTTCAGAGGCCCAAGGTGTGTTGCGAGGTTTGACTTTGAGGGAGAGCAGAGTGATGAGCTCTCATTCTCTGAAGGTGATGTGATCCGGCTTAAAGAATATGTGGGAGAGGAGTGGGCTCGTGGGGAAGTGAATGGCCATGTTGGTATTTTCCCTCTCAACTTTGTGGAAGTGCTTGAGGATCTTCCTCCAGCCCCAGTGCAGAAGTCCGTTCTGAATAAGATTGCACTGCCTGGTAAGAGGCCAAAACAATATATCTATAAATTATACACATTTGATTGAATGTTTAAACATGTAGATCCTATCTAAAATTTTTCCACCACAGAATTTAAAAAGATATAAAAAAAAAAGTGAGATGAAAAAAGTTTAAATTCCTACACATAAAAGGCATTTTTTAAAAGCAGCAAAAATAATTGGAGGTCTGGTAAAAAGTTTCCTATATAGTTTTAATGTGAGTAGAAATTTGATTTAAGAAAACAAAACATAAAAGTACCTGTTGAAGAAACATCCATTAATCAAATAGAAGTGATGTGCATTCTACATGAAAAATGAAACTCCACTTGTTTGAATTCCATAATGCCTCTCCAGTTTTCAGAAAACATGCAGAACATTCAGTTTTCCCCAGAACTGTCTGTAATCTAGCCACTTGTAGGTTTCTAATGTACCGACAACACCAACAGTGGTAGTGCAGTGTCAGCATCAGCATCTCTGTGGCTCAAAGAGTGGGCCGCTCTCCCCATGGCGGGAATGTGAAGAATTTGCCCTTCTGTTTGTGTTTCATTAAGGACTGTATGAAACTGCAGCCTCCATCTCATTCATTACACAGCAGTGCATGGGGAGGTTCTCCTCATGAGGACAGCTGCTCTTTTCTGTAACTGTATAGAGCATTTACAGCCATTAAAAAGGGGAAAAGGGAAGTGGTGTGTGGCCAAGTATGGTGACCCATACTCAGAATTTGTCCTCTGCATTTAACCCATCCAAGTGCATGCACACAGTAGTGAACATACACCCAGAGCAGTGGGCAGCCAATGCTGCGGTGCCCGGGGAGCAGTTGGGGGTTTGGTGCCTTGCTCAAGGGTCTCACCTCAGTCGTGGTATTGAGAGTGGAGAGAGTGCTGGTTATTCACTCGCCCCACCTACAGTCGCTGCCGGACCTGAGACTCGAACCCACGACCTTCGGGTTAAAAGTCCAACTCTCTATCCATTACAAGTTGAACTGAAATAATTATAAGGGCTTAGACTAACTTTTGGGTAAATTTAAAAGTGAAGTATTTTCAGTTTGAACTTAAATTTGAAGTACTTCACGCTATTTGATTTTATTCTTGCATGTGTTTGCTTACATAATACATAATGTTTTGGGCTACAGATCTAAGATATGTTGTGATTTATTTCTCAGGAATGGCCAGTTCACCTAACACACGAATGTCTTTCAAAGCCACTGAGGTATCCTTCTCCCAACTTGTCACATATCTTTCCTTCAGTAGTGAACAGTGTTTAAAGTTGGCAAGAAATGAACATTCACCTGTATATTTTCCAAATGCATTTTATAGATCATATTGTGAACAGTTCATTCATGCATTACGATTGTAATGTTTAATCAAAATGTCATAACTTGACCTTCTGGAGAAAACGACCAAAATAATGACAAGCCTTAACACTTCTGAGTGCAATTCCATGCATTTTTTCTTTTTCAGTCATCTGTTATACTTTGATATACATCACAATATGAAGAAAAAAGTATTCTCTACTTACATTTAATCACAAATTTAAAGAGACAGTTCAGCTGAAAATGAAAAATCTGTTATACTCACTCATGGCGTTTTAAACATGTATGACTTACTTTATTGTGTGAAACACAACGTATACACACTTTTCACAATATACATTTTCAAAGCAGCTTTACAGATTGCAATTAAATAAAAAATCAGGTAGTTGAGATTTGCTATATATACATATATATACAGCTGAGATTTGCAATATAGTATGTATTGCTTTATATGAGAGTGTACTGTATGCAGGTAGGTGAATGTAAGATGTATATATCCAATCTTTTTAATCTGTGTCTACAGGCTGAATCTAATGGTGAAGAGTGGGCTGTGGCACTTTATGACTTCACAGCAGAGACAGATGAGGATCTGCCCTTCCAGCAGGGAGACAGGATCCTGGTCACTGCTCACATAGATGATGAATGGTGGAGCGGACGGATCAATGGCAGAGAAGGCTTCTTCCCCAAAGCCTTTGTAGAGATTGTTACAGGTGAGATTATAAAGTGACTGCAGTCCTCTAGTGGACAGAAGCTGGAAATACACTTTCAATAAGTTTATATTCACTACATACAGTTTATATAATTAGCTTTTTAATACTTTGTCTTTTTCAGGTGGGAGAAAGTGGTAATGGAATGAATAAGCAGAGGCAACCTCAGAAGCAGTGTTTTTCTTTTCTTTTTTTAATTTGTTTCTAGTTTATTTTAATTGTGTGTTTGTCTATTATATTTATAAATGTGAAGTCATTTGTTGCTATTCCAAATCCATTGTATCCTAAAAATATATTCATGAACTGCTATGGAGTTACTTCTTGTCTTATATGTACACTCTAACAGAAATCTGTAAAAATAGACCACTATATACTGTATTTATTTTTAAAGGTGTTTTACTTGCATTTTGAATTTTGCACTTCATTGCATTGTGTTTTAGGGTGAATGGAAATGTCCATAAAATGAATGGATAATTTACTTTTCTGTATACAGTATTAATGGTTTTATATGCAGAGAGAATGTATCACTTTTTGAAGCGGAGACAAATGTCCAGTGCCATCTTATGTTCACACTGACACGTGCATATGCAGTATATGCAGCGCACAGGGGCCCAATAGTATTACAGCAGCGTATTTCAGGTAGCGCTCCTTCAAACCATTGGGTCTTCAAGCTTTCACAGAGATGCAGCTGTAAGTGTGATCCAACCTGATTACAGCTGCCAGTTGTGAAGGATCACAGGGGTCTTGACTGGAAGACATACCCTCCACTAAGAATCCCCTCAAGTGTGAGAGAAGAGCCCTGGTTCTTCTCGGGTGACGCTGCTCCATGAAGATGCCTGGAAAAACAACTCACAAATTGGACAAATTACTTAAGTGTTGTGAAGAGTTAGTATCATGTGTGATCAGGCTTCAAGGCTTCAGGGACAGCTGCATGATTGTTTAAAATGTAAACTCAAGCTGCTCTACTGACATAGAATGCTGAGGCTCATTTAAATGTAAACAACACTTAATATCACTTAATATCATGTACATTGTGTAATTTGTTGAGATTAAAATGATATGCCAATGGTCAATGGAAGCCAAAATCATCAATCCACTGAAGGTTGGATTCAAAATCACACCAAAACTCTAAAATGGAAATTACAGGCTAACCAACATTCATTAATTTCATCACAGCAACTCATAATGTGAGTCAGTAATGTGACCCCATCATGTGCCTGTATGCAAATTTTTTTTCCAGCAAGATGGAGCATGACTGAGGAAAACTGAGGAAAAAATACGATAATTCATAAAAACTTGGCCATCTGAACTATTTTGACAGATGAATGATGTTAGATGAATCATACCATCTTAAAATCAGGGTTTCTACAGGTCTTAAAGGGTCTTAATTCACCCTCCACAAATGAAGGCCTTAAAAAGGTCTTACATTGAAAGTCTTACATTGATAAATTCATTGCATTAGATGTTGCATGCTCTGCAAAAAAAAAAAAAAAAAAAAAAATATATATATATATATATATATATATACAGGTGCATCTCAAAAAATTTGAATATCATGAAAAAGTTTTTCATAACTTATTTCAAAAAGTGAAACTTTCATATATTCTAGATTTATTACATGTAAAGTAAAACATTTCAAAAGTTTTTTTGTTTAAATTTTGATGATTAGACCTTACAGCTCATGGAAGTCAAAAATCCAGTATCTCAGAATATTTCCTAAGATCAATCAAAAAAGGATTTGCAAAACAGAACAGTTCAAGTTCTTTAGAGTATGCTCATTTATGCACTCAATACTTGTTCGGGGCTCCTTTAGCACAAACTCCAGCATCAGTGAGGTGTGGCATGGAAGCGATCAGCCTGTGGCACTGCTGAGGCACTATTGAGCCTTCAGCTCGTCTGGATTGTTGGATTGACTGTTTCTCATCTTTCTCTTGAAAATATCCCTTAGATTCCATATGGGGTTCAGGTCAGGCATGTTGGCTGACCAATCAAGCACAGTAATATCATGGTCAGCAAAGCACTTGGAAGTGGTTTTGGCACTGTGAGCAGGTGCTAAAGTCCTGCTGGAAAAGGAAATCAGCATCTCCATAAATCTTGTCAGCAGATGGAAGCATAAAGTGCTCCAAAATCTCCTGGTAGACAGCTGCATTGATTTTGGACTTGATAAAACACAATGGACCAACACCAGCAGACGTCACGACACCCCGAATCATCAGTGACTTCAGAAACTTCACACTGGACTTCACGCAGGGCTGGGAAGGTTACTTTTAAAATGTATTTCGTTACAGATTACAAAATACATGTTTTAAAAAATGTTTTGTAAAGTATTTCGTTAGATTACTTAATTTTAGTAACTTAATCTAAATACTTTGGAATACTTAAGGTAATGGGCATATTAAATTTGATGTCTTGTTTTTATGTTAGCCACCTCTAAATAAAAATGGGTGGCATGAATACTTTTAAAACAATTATAAATGGATAAATAATGCTATAAGATTATTATTTTCAATACAACATTTTGAACATAGAAATAAAAATAAAAGATAGAAATAAAAAAAATGGGATATGGGAGGACATTGTTTTTAAATTTCTTTAAATGTTTTCTATTTTGGAAAACAAAACAAAACAAAACAAAAAAAAAAACAATAGGGGCAATAGTCTATATTTTTCATACACTTTTCTATTCCCATACTTGGCCAGACCTGGAAGTTACTAAATATCAAATCCCATATGGTGTAGAAACCCTGAAAGTTAATGTTAAATTCTAAATTATATTCAAAACAGATTGAAGTGATATTTCAGACTGGGAAATATAAAAGCATAAACATGATGTTCAGCAGGTTTGATGTGACTTATACTAAAAAACAAAACAAAACAAAAAAAACAAACAGTACACAAAGACTCAAATTTACATGTTTATTGACACCAGCTGTTTGTGTTGGGAGTTTTAGACAGACTCCTGGATGGGGGGCTCATATCCGTCAGCTCTCTCCACCTTGGCCCCAGTGTCACCCTCTGCAGGTTTAGCAGCAGCACTGCTGGTTCCACCCTCACCGTGCAGCTCCATGAGCTTACCAACTGTACAATAAAATTTCATAAATACATTAGCCCTCCAATAAGTAAAATTGTCCAATAAGTAAGTTCAAATAGTTTGTTGGAGGTTTTATTAAATGGCTTATGAATAAATAAATAAAAAAAGTCCTCTACACATTTAATTTAAGTTTAAAAAGGGAAGTATCACTAGATTACAACAAAACTTCTCATGTCCAAAAATCATGGGATGCACAAAATAACGCTCATAAGTGTCAACACATGGAATCTTGCCCAAAAAAACCTAACGTGTCAATAATGAGCATAAATGAAAAAAGTCAAATCAAGTCATGCATGTTCATCACACATTTCAACTTACGCTCAAACTTGGGCTTTTTCAGCATCTTAACCTTCCTGACATAGACATCATGTAGAGGGTAGATGGACTGGCAGGCTTTTTCAATGTCCTTGCCTACACTGTCAGGAATCCTACAGAACAAAAGAAAAGACGATTTATTACACACAGCTGCATAACAGTCATAGATCAAGATTGCAAACAAAGTTTTCAGGTTAAAACCCAGGTAACTGCTCAATCAACACTACCCTGACACTCAAAAGTTATGTTAATGACACTGTATTCATGTTCTCCAATGTATAAAAAGCGCTACAATGACAATTAAAAATGACAAGACATTTGACTGCTTAATCTTCACAACAGCCAACAACCCCCAGTATTTCAACCACACTAAGTCTTAGCCTAATTCATTTAAGTATCAAAGGCCATTCCTAAAGGGCCACCTACCTGAAAAATTTAAAATCAAACATACTCGCCAATAATTGTCCAGTAATTCTGAACTGTGCAGGAAGGTACACCTCTAGGAGCAGAGTCTGACTCCTCAGAATTAACACAAAACTCTAATGTAATGGATAAGGGGGAGAACTTCATACGTACAGTTTGTTGACCACCTCCTTGAGGTCATTGGTCTGGACCTCACGAGTCATGATTTCCATCATCTTTTTGCGGATCTGACGGACCTGCTGGTGCTGAGCGTAGGAGGTCTTTCTGATCTGGTTGGTGCGCTTCTTGGTGAAGCCCACACAGAACAGGCGGAGAAGATAGCCATCAGTGGTCTTCACATCAACGTGGGCCTCAATCATTGTCTAACGGGAAAGAACACAGACCATTGGCATGTTAGAACACAGCCTGCACAAACAGCAACTCAAAAATAGCTACATCATTTTTCAATTAGACAAATATAGAGAGGAATAGAAATGGGTTTCTTGGGTTTCTTGTTGTATCTTGTTTTGAAGATTAACCAAAGCCTTATGGATTTGAAAAGACATTAAGGTGAGTAAATGACAATTTATTTTTTAACTTAACTCTTTCATTAATAGCAAAAATTTTACGATGTAAAATGAAAGAATTGCAGTAGTATCTTAAAGGGATAGTTCACCCAAAAATGAAAATTCTGTCATCATTTACTCACCCTCAAGTAGTTCCAAACCTGTATGAATGTCTTTGTTCT